>JAIPRL010012897.1:0-11368 GCA_025469235.1 Pemphigus obesinymphae | reverse complement strand
AGTAGTGGTGGAGGAGGGACAAAATTGCTCGATCGCGTAATATGTACTACAGCGAGCGAGAAGAGGCGCGCGGGGGATCAGGATCAGGATCAGGATCAGGTTCCAGTACCCGCTTTTTCATTCTACTAGGAAGCAAAAAGTATAGGGCTCAACGTCAACGAGGATAAAACTAAATACTTGATTGTATCAAGGAGACAGCATCATCAAAATTCACTGGCAGTAGAAGATATGACATTTGAAAAAGTCTCTAATTTCAAATATCTTGGAGTAGATGTGAATGAAAGTACCAATAGCTATGAGGAAATAAACCGTAGGATAATAACAGGGAATAAGTGCTATTTCTCCATGGTATCACTGTTCAAGTCAAAATTACTTTCAAGGAAAACAAAAATTAGGCTATACAAAACCCTGGTCAGACCTATTGTATTATATGCATGTGGGGCACGGGCGTCAACAAAGACAAACGAGAAGAAGCTAATGATTTTTGAGAAGAAAATATTATGGAAAATCATTGGTCTTAAAAAGAATACTGAAAACAATGAATACGAAAGAAGTACGAACGCAGAACTAAAAGAACTGTTAAATTAAACCGACATAGTAGGTGTTCTAAAAAGCCGAAGACTTAGCTGGGTAGGAAATATGTGGAGAGCGAAGGGTAGAGTAGTAAACGAGGGAAAAATGTGGAAGTCCGATCGGAAAAGACCAATAGGAAGACCAAGACAGCGGTGGAGTGATCGTGTCAAAGAAGATCTGAAACTCTTAGGAATCAGGGATGGAAAAATAAGAGCATTGGATAGAGGCATGGTGGGGCATTGTTGGCGATGGGTCTAAATGGCCTGGAATAAGCCCCAAAAAAAAAATAAATAAATAAAAAATAAATCGTTTGCAAAAATAACCGAGAATAGCTATACATCAAGAAATACTTCTATACATATTTTAATTTAGAATCGTTTTTTGAATATAATGATTTATCTATGATATCATATCTATAAAATAATCATTCAATAATATCTTGTTCAATGACTGAAATGAATATTATACCTTCTTGCTCTTCAATAATATAAATTGATAAAACAAATTTGAAAATCAACAATCAAGAAAAATGATGTGCTTTTCCTTTTCTATGAAAATAATCTTATAATAATAATCATATTGAAAAGTTTTTTCCAGTAAAAAAAACAAAGTTATAAATTATACATTATTTATATTACAGGGATCCATCTACCTTATTCTTTGATCTTGTTCGTAATATTGGAATTAACTTAAATATACAAACGTTGCATATATTAGCAAAATTGTGTTTTAATAGAATATTAAAATAATGTTTTAATAATTTTGTATTCATGAAATATAAATTATTTGAGAAAAAGTACTTACCCCTATATACTCTAAATCCTAGATTAGTGTCCAAAAAATAGTAATATAGTAAATCCCGGAAAATCAAATAATGTGAAACTATTTTATGTTGTCTAAACGTTATTGGATGAGTAAGTTGTTTATAAGAACAAAAAACATTTATTTTAAATGAGATATAGAATTATGAAACATATATAAGTGATGGAACATTTATAATGTTAAGTAAAGTGCATTAATTGCATAAATGAATTAAAATTTTAATTATGAAATTTTTAAAAGTATTGAGACGTTGTATAATTTGTTTTACAGGATTCCTCACTATAAGAAGATACGTTTTAATACAACCATAAATATATTGGTAAATAAATCTGATATGACCTCTAAATGAATACCTCTCACTGACATATACATAAGATGCCAAATATTATTTTATTGAATGTATAGTTTTCGGTGACCATCAGTAAAAGGTAAAATTACTTACTCGTTTGTTTATTTGGGTCTAGAATAGAATTTACAAAAAAGTATTAATATACAATATCAATTTATTATATATCACATTTAAGTTATAAAAATTATAATATCAATAATTTATTAATATTATTTTAGTAAAATGAACCAAATGAAATGCTTTCACATCAACTTAGGAAAAATCCATATACCCGTTCTTTTAATGTACATAGACATTTAAGTATTTATTTTTAATTAAATAGTGTATTATAATAACGCCAATATATACAATTAAAAATAATATGAGAAACACATACTTTCTATTTATATATTATCTTTATATATATTCACTTTTTATATACTACATTTTTCTGATATAGAATTGTTTTTATTTAGATCAGAAGATTACATTAACATGCACGAAAAAAAATTTAATGGTGTGAAGAACTATCCCTAATATATATATTTGTTTTAAATTCATAAATAATGAGAGCAAACACACTATTTAGCTTAATCTTTCAATAAAATAGGTTGTTTTCTGCATACATAAAAAAATTGGTTTATTTGTAGGCGTATTAAGATTTGATGAATTTGAGATTTTGCCAGTACCTTTATGTCCTCTACATGTAAACCAAAAACGATATATTGATTCCACTACCACAAACATTAGCTTAGTTGAATAGATTAGTTAAATTATTTTGTTTAAATCTGTATGAGATTTTGAAATGTAAATATTATGAACTAATTAAAATACTAGGAATTTGGTAATTCCAGTCAAATAAACTAATGTTAAATTAATGAACGTTACATTACTTAACAATGCGTTTGTTATCGTTGCGTGAGTTATCGTGACGTCGGTTAACTTTATATTTCATAACATTGTGCTAGATCACTTTTTCATTGTTATACTTCTTTACAGAAAGGATCCATGATAGTTAAAAACCTTAATAGATATAAAATAAAATCTAGAAGAAATGGCAAATACAAATAATAATGTTCAATAAATGTTTTTTTCATTAATTATGATACATGCAGCTTCACATGTACGTCATTTCAAACTAACCTTGCACTAATTGTGCAAGAATTAGATGATTTTTCATATTAAAATCTGACAAGTTCTTAGCAATGTATGTTATCGTCAATATTTTTTCGTTTTGTAATTAAGCGTTTCAATATACGTAACTCAATCTTTGTATTTTGTATTTTAATACCGCTATAAAAAAATTATACAACAAATAAAATTTAACAATATAATAATTGAAAAATTAAAATATTGATAATTACCTCGTTAATTTAACCAGACGTTCGAAAATCTTTTACCCTCTACTGACTAGTTATACTCGTATACAGTTTAATTTTAAATATATAGTAAATTGCATTTGTGTAGGTATGACTATTTTATTATAATTTAATATTGTTTGTTTGTTATGAGTAAAGTATTTAATCTTTAGTTTTATTTAGTTTATAGTTTTAGAGGAACGCCATTGATAATTATATTGTTTAAAAAACCTAAAATCTAGATATATTAAAGTATTTTTTTTGTAAATATATAATGTATAATAATAAATAGTTTATATGCACTTACCAATTTCATAAGGTGGAACTATGAATGAATATTTGAAATATTATACAATAAGTCATTTTTCTCATTATATATACAATTTCAAACATTTGTAGTATATGAATCTACTTTCTCTATACATATGTTACATAAAAATTTACGTAAAAATGAAATAAAGCCGAATTCGTTTTTCCTATTTATACGAGACCTTAATTTCTCTTAAAATAAAGTTAAGTTAAATTTAAGTTCCTCTTTCTTTTAGGTTATATTATTGTAAATATTGATAAGTTCTTAACATATAATTACAAAACCATTTTTGTATTGTTGCTTTTCTAAAAAAAATTTTTAATTCTTTAAAATTTCAATTTTATGAATTTTGTAAATACTTTATTTTAGGGATTATTATAGATAGTACATGAAAAATATCATAATATATCGTTATAGATGGTTTTTTTAATTTTATTTTGTAATAATTGAATGACGAGTTGAAAATACAATTAATTTTAGTTTATATTGCTGTTGAGTTACTTGTAGAATTATTGATATAAAAATATTATTATATAAAATACATTTTAAATTTCTGCCTGAGTATATTTTAAAAAATACAATATTGTATCGTGAATATTTGTATGCATGTTATATTTTTGTAAAATATATGAACATTTATTATTATTTATTTCTTTATAATAATAACAAGTTTTATTCTGGATAAATTAACTGCCAATTATTGCTCCTTTATATTAATATATACTAATATATTAGTATAAAACATTTAAAAAAAGGTAATAACACTAGTTATAATGAGAAAATTTTATTATTTTTAACTTATATCTTATTTAAATATTATAATTTAATATATATATATTATAATTACTGTAAACCCAGGGGCAGAATTCAACTGAATTATGGAACCCTATAAGAATAAATAATGATAAATTAAAAGCAATTGGTATTATTATTATTATTATTATTAATACGGGCTTCTCCCAAAGCACAGTAGGTATAAGTAAGTAAATATGCATACAAGCAGTAAGTCAGTGGAAGTGAAACGGAACCAGGAACTATATTAGTGACAGTACGTAGGGTTTTGGAAGACGCATCATACGGTGAATTGGATTGTTCGACCCATAATTAGTGGTGTGCATAGGAATGGTAAAGGATGTAGTGGATCGGGTCAGACGTGAAGGGACTCGAAAGTTGATGAGGGAAAGGGGCATAGGTACGTCAGACGAACCACCAATTAGATTGCCTAGGAACTTCAAGTTAATATCAACTCTTCTATCGGCTAGCGTTTGTATGCCAAGCTCATGAAGAACTGGAGAGTAGTCATGCAATGGAAGAGGGATATTCAACATATTACCGACATAGGATAGAAAGTGCCTTTGGACTCGTTTGATGATTGCAGAGTTGGAGGCTGAGTAGGGACCACACAAGACTGACCCATACTCAAGCAGGGGTCGCACTAATGAACAGTAGAGAGCCTTCAATGGAGAGGTTAACTTAAAATCGGACGATATTCGTTTTACGAACCCTAGTGACTTATACGCCTTACAACTAATTAATTGGATGTGATGATGGAAACTAAGGTCAGCCGATAAACGAACACCCAGATTCTAAATTAGTGCTGGATTCTCTGGGACCCCTAGACTGCTAATGCTAGTGGTAACGTTTAAAAGGTTTTAATGATTCGAAATTGGTAGATGTTATTTGAATATAATTGGTTTAACGGAACCAATTGCACCGTCACCAAATGCATATACTTTAAATCTAAATTTATTTAATTAATGTTGTCATTTGTAAGTTTTCATAGCATCGCCGCATTTCTACGCACGACAAACTAAAATTAATATTATATAATGCCACTGGCCAGGTGATCTCTTCCTACTATACTTTTGCTGTACAACAACTTTTCCGGGTTCGGCGGTCTACCACCAGCGTAGCTGAAAACTTCTCTCTTTTATCGAACACTGAACCCTACGGTATACATAAAAAAAAATATGGTTTCTTATTTCTTTTTTTTTTTACATTTTACCAATGCTCGTGGGAATACCATGATGGAGTAGATCCGGGATTCCGGATCACCAATTTCCTATCTTCAAAAATAAATTCCCTACTCGCGTATCCCTTATTAATTTCAGAGCCCCTACTTGTACCACTTGTTACTTTGATCCTTTTTATACTCCCAGCTTTTCATCTATTTTAATTCAAAATTGTATTATTCATTAGTCCATCTCATGTGAATAGCAAATAATGACCCCTCTTTTTATATATAATTAAATGTTTTTATTTTATCTTTATATTAAAACCATTATTAATTACATATTTACTTATTTGTACATTATTAAACTTGTGTTTTGGGCTTGTCCCGTTTCTATTAATAAAATAAAATAAAAAATAAAACAAAATACCATTATAAACTGCTAAATTTGTAAACCAATGATAGCTTGCACCATGTGCTGAAACAAAATAAACAATATTTAAATATTCACATTTACTTAAAAAACAAAATATTATAGTAAATATAATGTAACTACTTAATGTGTGGAATGATATAGTTACAGTAGAGTTATTTAAGAGAGGATTTTAGACGAAACTCTTGAGTAATTTAAGAGATAATTTCAAAAATTTTGATATCCTTACGGGAAGTTTTCACTATTTGTTTATTTGGAGAGAAGTTATCAGTGAATATCATCACTAAATTCTTAAATACAAAATACAGTCCAAATCGTAGCCACATGGATAATACGATCCTGATTAAGATTTTCCAAAGATTTAAACTGTTAAATTATTCAAAAGTTCTATCAGAGTTGTGAATGATTACTAAAGATTCACCTATAATAAAATTAACTGTCGTGAGAGATTAAAAATCATTCGGGTCAGTCTATAATGCAGTGAGACTAACAAATCGTTTTAGATAATATATAATGGACTTTACCGCTTCTCCTCACAAACCTCATAAATGAACTGCACGGGGTAAGTAAAAGTTCCAACAGCACTGAATAGTTGCACTCAGAATGAAAGATGAACAGCTGATTTCTATATAAGTTCTTGAAATTTTTATTAACAATAATAAAATTGGTTCCACAATCGGTGTATATATGATGGAATTTCTCGCCATGAAATGTAACATTATAATGCATCTATAAATGTATTGGTAGATAAATCAGATACAACTTCTAAATGGATACTGTTCGATATGGAATTCAATTTCTATTAAGCGCACAGCGTGTGAGCACGGTTACGGCTTTATACACAACAGAAAATGTTCGGTACAGAATACGTTTTGTACGAGTATACGCGATAATAGCGCCGAATAGCATCATTTGTTCACAGCCCTCGCGTTGACATATCTGTTTAATTTCTTGTCGTCCCCGCCGGACCAGTAACGTCCGTGTTTTTGTTCTCCAGTCATCGCGTAGTTAATTACGTTTTTCGTACGTACCTACCTATGTCTCAGTACCCCATGCGAAACTTGGGTGTTCCTTTTTACAACCTGGTGCCTGGTCACCCTTTGTATCATATGACTATGTTGTCATATCGTATTTTTTTACTTTTCTCGTTGACGTTCGGAGTCTCGAAACAATTCATGTTGACTTTGTCGTCATTTCGGTTCGACCGTCTGCTTTTACGTGCTGTTCACCCGAATCGATCGTATAAGCAATCTCGCGAATCGGATGTGCTGGGTTCTATCATCTGAATATATAGTGCACCAAATTCATTCCGTAGAACTCTCAACAATTCACTCGATCGATGCCAGCGCCATATTGGACCAGGTGTGCCGCCTTTTTCATACCCAAAACCACACGGCGGCTGCTATAACGAATTCCGTAGATTCCAACACTTCTCGTCCCGTTAACACTACGATTGGATATACACCACAGGTCTACCAACTCAACAAAGTCGAATCAATCCGGTCGTAATTTGTATTGTATTTTTTTGTTTATCGAGATACCTTCACACTTATCAATATTGTTATTATCAGAATTATTTATTTACTGCATTAGTCAATATTTCCTCTTGGCCATATATTTGGCAGTAGTTAGGTGTTATTTAACGTTTTTTACACACAATATACCGTATTTATTTTTCATTTATACAATCACTGTTGTATTCTTGATTTTACAAAATCAATATAATATAAATTGTATTAATTGTACCTATCCTTTCCTATACAGTCCACACATAAAATAAAGGTGTTCTGTGCCACCCAATCACACACACAGATATATTTCACTGACATACGTAGAAAAACTGCCAAATGGTATTTTATGGAATATGTAGTTTGCGGTAAACAACCTTAATCATTAATCGTACAGCAAAATTCTACACTGATATGGTAAAATTTCCACCGATAGACAAAAACATTGAAAATGTTAATTAACCATAAACGTCCAAGGCACTATGAGCTTATGCCGAGTACATATAACACATTTAAAAATTAGTTGTCTAATGGCTGATTTATTTAATTTAATCTAATTGAATCGTAAATTTTTTTTTTTCCGCTGAATTGGTAATACTCACCAATTCTCCCGCGAAACTTTCCACTAGAACTACGTCGGGAGAGAGAAGGTGCCGCTATCATTTATTCGAACAACAATTATATGCAACAATTAAAAAACAATGCAATATAACAATACAACAAATATGAAAATTTTACAACAAAACAGGGGCCCTATAACCCTCTTATTGCTGTCCTTGACCAACAGAATATAACGCTTAACTAAACTATAATTAATACTCCGGATTTTTCATAACCCGACCTTCATTATATAGCCTGAGGCCGCCGATCTGGAAACTTCGTTGCTAGTCCTTGTGTCACTCAGTTAGAGACCGGCTGCATCTGCCTGGTTCTCTCCTCTGCCTCCCTCGTTGCCATGATTCGTGTCATTAACTTAGTGATTGATGTAAATTAATGAGGTGATGACAGCATACAATGGACACAGTTGTCTGGCCTGAGTGATTCCGCGCAGGTCTACCTGCGCCAATTTTTCTATGCATCGCACTGGAAAAACCCGTACTCGGCGTTATCGAAGGCATGACTACATGTGCGCAACTTTCTGATTCCTCGATATTAAACCTTTTAAGGTAAGCTGTGAAACAGCAGTGCCCCGTAAGTATCTGTGACATACAGAAGGTCACGTTTCCAAACCGTCGCGAATTCCATCTCTGGATGTTTCCAATAAACCTGAACATATAACTTCCTTCAAGACACGACTCCCACTCCTGCTGCCAGGCAACTATGAAGTTACGTTTAGCATCCTCACAAGTGCTCCCATTATACACTTCCTGACATTCCTTGGCCAATAGTCGGATTGGTGGAATCTCTAATACCACCGCCGCAGCTCTATGCGAGACTGCCCGGTAGCAGCACGCTACTCGAAGTGAACTGCCACCATCTTCTTCTATCCTTTGGCCTGCATGTCCTCGAAACAGAAAAGCGCTGCTTATAGAAACCTGAACCAAATGACGCTGAACAGAAGGCTTCTACATTTCTGTCCTGGACCTCCGAGGTTGGGCACGATATAACCCAGCCGCTTAACCGCGATAGTGTCTTTCTCTGAAGCGTTCTCGGCGTGACCGAAGAATTCCAGCTTCAGGTAAATTTGGACGCCTAGATACCGCAGACTCGGCTCCAATGCGATGACGTATCCTGCTCAGTTGACCTCTATCTTGTTATGACCCTCTTTTTGGTTAAATGCTAATCAGTGCCTCCGATTTTTCTGCCGCTAGAGTTAGCTCATACGTAGTCATTCACTGGTTGATGCTTACAAAGACCTCTTCAAGGCTTTTTGCAAGTAGAACTGGCACTGTCTCAGTCAATAACACCATGACGTCATTTGAAAAAGCGATGAGTTTGAAACCAGTAGGCATCTTGAGCCTAAGAAGGTCATCATAGAAAAGGTTCCACAAGTCCGGTCCTAGCACCGAGCCTTGTGTAATGCCGCAGGACATCGCGATAAAGCTCGTGCTAAATAAGGACTGGCAATCGCTATACCTCTGTCAGAGAGGTAGGCTTCGATGACTCTCCTAAGGGTCGACTGGACAGTTTTGACTCTGGCCGCCTCAAGGATGGACGTCCATAGTGCCGAATTAAAGGCATTATATACATCTAATGTTGGCATGTCCACGAAACGATGATGATAAGCATGTTCGTGTGCGGCCGCGCTAGCGATAGTTTTTAAATGACCCAGCACATCGAGGGTGAAACGACCTCGTCTACAACCATACTGGTTGTCAGCATTAGCGTGATCATCGATCAAATGACAACTCAATCTCTCTAAAATGAGTTTTTCCGGAAGTTTACCACAGCCTCCCAGTAAGCAGATCGGCATGTATGCCGATGGGCTGTACAGAGGATTGCCGGGCTTTGATATTAAAACTAGCCTGCCTTTTTTTCAAGTTTGTTGGAAATTTCCCAACGAAGAAGCACATATTTAAGACACGCTAAAAGCGGGAAGGATTGTAGGAGACGCTGGCTTTATTAACTCGTTCGGAATCCCGTCGGGGCCTGGTGCTTTACCATTTGGTAGAGTTCTTGCCGCAGCCGCAATTTCGCTTGCCATAAAATATACTTGGTCACCAACGTCTAGGCTATCGGTAGTGTACACCGGAGTTTACCAGGATTGAAAAATTGAGTCCAATATACTTTTCAGCCTGTCTAGCAACTCGATGCCAGGGATCGATTTGGACCTGGGAAGCCGTTTCATCCCCATCTTGAAAGGTATGCCCCAGAGATCATTGTCGACAGTCCTGATGAGGTCTGCATAGGCCATATCCTTTGCGAACTTGATTGTGTTAGCAAGGGACCTCCTTAAACATTTCCATCGTCCCTGGAGTTCTAATTTAATCGTAACCTAACCTTCTTTTTTTTTTTTTTCCATTTATAACCGACGGCGATGGGGGCTCTGTTTCCAATGCGTCCCCGAGATATGGACGAATGAACGTCTGTATCCCCGTCCAAGACGATCGCTGCCATCGTTTATTGAAAATTCAACAATACATATACAATACAATTAACAATTCAATTAACAAATGTTATACGCATGGTGTCCGTTAGGACCAACAATTGAGTAATATTATATTATTGATTCCGTTGACTCTTCGTGACCCGGTATCAAGACCCGCCGGTCTGGATACGCGTGCTGATAACCTTTTGATGACAATGAAGGTAGTACTGCATCCTTAGCTTGACGGCCCAGTCTCCGTGACCCGCCAGCCTAGAGTCTCGTTCATCCTAGTCTTGACGGCCCGGTCTCCGTGACCCGCCGACCTAGCGTCTCGTACTTCATAGTCTTGACGGCCCGGTACGCTCTACCCGCCGGCCTCGAGTCTCGTTCCTCCTCAAGCGTGCTCCACTTCGGCGTCCCTCTCGTCCTGCTCCTTTTCGGAAAGAATGTTTTCAACCATGGCGAAGAATGCCAGCCGGCATCTACCTGCCGCCTCCGTAATACGGACATGTACGCCAGGTGACTCTTGGTAGGAAGGGATGCCTTTCGGACCGCAGAGTATGTCCTCGACATCTGTCGGTCGCACATCTCTACCCCCTAGGTACCGATTTACCGCGAGACGGCAGGTGGCCCAATGCGTGCAATCGAATACAGTGTGCTCGGAGGAGTCTACGGGTTGATCGCAGTATAGGCATTCCGCGCTCTGAGCACGGTTCATGCGATGTAAGTAAGACCTAAAACATCCATGTCCTGTTAGAAACTGGGTCATGTGGAAGTTTAGGTCCACTGGCGGCCTATCCAGCCATCTCTTTACGTTTGGTAGGATCTTGGTAGGATATGGCCTTGGTCCATGCTCCCTTGGTACCGCGCGTCCACCTTGACTGCCAAACTTCCACCGTAATAGTCCTCTTCGACGTACGAATTTCTGCTGTTGAACTCTCCCGGTCCGGGTCATTCATCCTGTCCCTGATCCTTGATCTTTCCAAGGCGAGCAAGTCGCCTGGAGGCGTATTGGCCAGGAACAGAGAGGCTTCGTCAGAAACTGTTCGGTAACCAC
>JAIPRL010012896.1:0-11372 GCA_025469235.1 Pemphigus obesinymphae | reverse complement strand
ACTTCTATATTATATATAATAGTACACTTGTCCGTGTCGTTCTTTCCCGTTAGAGGCTTATTAATTAAATATAAACTTGAAGAAAATATATATATCGGTCGACTATCTTCGACCCAGAGTGGATTTCAACTGGTCGCCGAAACAGTATATAATACCATTATTTTATGAAAAAAATAATATTTTATGTTTACCACTTAATTTACTTTTTCTTGTGTGGGAAATATCTATTTCTTAAATTCACTAATCGAAATTGTTATTTTAAACATAATATTTATTAAATTCTATTAAGAGGCCTCGCAACTGCCGTATATTAATGAGTATTATATATAGGAAATTTTGTATTCTTTCGCTCGACGATTCATAACTGCGCGTATGATATGCAACATATGCGCATGTTTTGATTTACACTATCTAAGTTCGTACGCGCCATGGTAACAAGAATGCATTTCGCTCGTGAAGTCGGCTAATAAACATTTCCATTCCCCCCCCCCCCATTTCATCTTTCATTAATATTGTCGTAATGCCACAGCAACGCGTTCACGCGATAACAAACTAGTTTCTTTTATTGTCGATCTATTATAAATATTATTATTTATTATTAATAATCAATATAAAATAATAATAATTGGCCCACGCGGATCGAAAATACATATTATTTTGAACCAAGTTTTATTGTGAGGTAATTTATTGTAAAAAGATGAATTTGAAATAGTTTTTTATTTTTTTGAAAATATGTTTTGTTGACTACCGGAGGAGATTCAACGAAAGAATCAACATTTGTGATCAATACTTCATTTGGTAACGTGGAGACTTCAGTTGAAATAATTCCAGTTGGTTGTATGTAATTAAATTTACTTTTAGGAGTTTTTATCTGTAAAATACATATTTTTAATTTAATCTGTACCTATTTTTATATATAAGTAATATGTCATATACTCATATTATATAATTAGTATCATGTTATGTTTATAGTATTTATTATAATTTATTTTAAAAATATAAATACAAATTTTTTTATTTAAAAATATATATGCTAATATTTACTTTTCTGGGAGTAAATTTTTTATAGGTACAGCATCTGGTTTGTGTTTCCTACTTTTACATGGCGAGTATTCTGCTGTAACCTTAATTAAAGGTTTCTCTTTTATCGTTTTTGAATTTTTTGAAAAAACTCATGCTAATACACAATTTTATCATGTTTATATGCGAGTTTATAAAATTAAAAGTGCAAGCTTAGAGTAATGACTTGTGTCGGTCCGCAATTATCGTCGTTAGTTCGTGGTTGGCGCGAACGACACAAAGGTTGCAAGATTTAGGATAAAAACTAACTAAAAGAGAAACCAAGTATTAAAAAAAAAATAACGAAGTTTTTTTTTCTCGGGTTTAAGTGTCCGAGGGCGTTTATTAAATGGTACACGCAGTCGGTGGGCAGTAGGTGCCCACGACGTCACACGTGGTCACTAAACACTTGACACAAACAACAAAACAAAAAAATAAAAGGAACGGAAACAAGTTTCCCGTAAGGGTCAATACGAAGTATCGAATTCGTACTGCGTAATACATACAACAACAAAAATAAAAGAAAAGAAAAAAAAAACAAAAAATGTAAACGTGAGTGTATATATTTTGTTGAATGGAACGGTGCGAGCGTGAA
Organism: Pemphigus obesinymphae; assembly: GCA_025469235.1. NCBI lineage: Eukaryota > Metazoa > Arthropoda > Insecta > Hemiptera > Aphididae > Pemphigus > Pemphigus obesinymphae. The sequence goes on along the minus strand of JAIPRL010012896.1, from coordinate 9,718 downwards.
TCGAGAAAAAAACACAGTCTCGCGGCCGACCTGGTCACCCGGGACCGGCACCCCGTCGTCGCGCCTGCGCGTAGCGGTGCGCGATCCGCGATCTACCGGTTTTGAATTGCAGCGGCGCGGCGGTGGACGTCGACGGCGTTTGTACCGCCGATCGGCCATGGGCCGCGTCAGACTTACCGTCGTTCACTATGTCTTCGATAACACCACATGCATTAAACTATTTTGAACGTTTAATCAATGATGTTGGAACTCTAAAATAATTTACTGATTTAACAAACCCTATGGCAGAGCTGTTTGAACAGCTAGGTACCATGAAATTAGGTATTTTAATTAATTTATTTTTAAAAAACCACGCGGTAAACATTGATAAAAATGAAAAGCCAAAATGAAATGAAAGTTTATTATAAGGGTAGAGGTAGCAATATAAATATAACTTCATAAGTTACAATAGTTCAAAGTTCAAAATTTATTTCTCATAAATATTTAACAAAAACAATTTGGAATTTTCAGGTATACATATTCGTTAATAATTTAATTAGTTTACACATTATTAAAATTATGACTTGACTGTCGTGTTAGAGATATTGATATTTTATTTCTTGACGAGACGATTCTATTTGATGGAACAGTTAATAAAATTAATAGAAATAAGCCCATATTAAGAGCAAGATACAATTCCATCCATATCTCCTAATCTACCATTTTATTTATCACAGCGGGGAGGATGTGTTATACCTTCACGTGGTCTCCCCGGTGAGTAGTGTGTTTCTGAGTTTTCTGAATGTTTCTGAGTTTTTCAAGGAATTATACCGCGAACCTTACAATGAACACACGAAACCAAATAGCATCAAACTGACAGCCAAACATCCCTGGACCTTCTGGCTTTTTCAGCAAAAACCGCCCTTTTCAGGGCTCTTCTGATTCGCGCGTTCTCCGTTCTATACAAAGAACAACTAAAAACCGTATAAAAACAAAAAAAACAAATATAAAAATAAAACCTACAAAAAAAACCTAACATAACCATCGAAGATCTTCCCTGCCCGAGTAATAAAGGATCGCAAAGAACTATAAGAGTTGTTCACCTGAACATTGAAGGTTTAACAAGAGCAAAATTTGACATTCTGTGCAATATGTTTAAAGATGTAGACGTGATAGCATTATAAGAGACCCACGTCCCGGACGGTGAGACTAGATGCCTGAATATTCCCCGTTTCATCATGATCGATTACAGAGGCCACCACAAACATGGATTGTTCAACGTATGTTAATCAAAACATAGAAGAGTCTAACGTGGTTTCTATAGCTGAAAATGAACACTCGGTTGGCATACGCATAGGAAACATTATAAAAAACGAAATCAATCGTTATTAAATAGCCCTCTTATCGAACAACCAGTTAATGGTGGTAGAAAAACCGTGCGCTTTTTGTCGGGCCATTATCGTTGGGTCGTACTGGGTTTGGCTTCTTTATCTCTAGTCTTCATGATTGCGAATTAATGAACGACGATTGCTAAACATATCTTCTTCTTTCTTCTTCTTCCGAGGCTTTTACAGCTCATTTAGGCCCATCGCTGCAACAAACACTTACTCCATCGGGACAGTTATTCCCCATTCTCTACTCCTAGTTCTTTGAAGTCCTTGACCACTCTATCCTTTTATCTTTGTCTAGGACGTGCTCTAGGTCTCTTTGTGTCTGGTCTTCAATTCGTCACCTGTCCAATTGTACCCTCCGATCTCCCATGTGTCCGGCCCAGCTCAATTTGTTACTTTTTAGAACTAAAATGATATTTGCTTCTCCGTATAGGTCTTGAATTTCCTGGTTTGTCCTTATCTTATATTCTCCTTCATTGTTAATTTTTCCTTCATATATTCTTCTTAATACCTTCCATTCAAAAGTCGCCAGTTTACATTCATCCGACATTGTCGTGGTCCACGCCCCACACACATACAATACAACCGGTCTCACTACTAGTACTTTATAAAGAGTTATTTTTGTTTTCCACGATAAAATGTTTGATTTAAATAGAGGAATCAATCCAAAATAACATCTGTTTGCCGCTGTTAATCTAGGTTTTATTTCCTCTTATTTTGGGCTATTTGAGTCCTTGTTGATGTGACCTTGGACACTCCTAGGTATTTAAAATTATCTACTCTTTCGAATATGTAGTTAATAATATCCAGGTGTCCTAATCTATTATAATATATCTAATATAATAGTTATTCCTAGTTACGACCATGTATTTTGTCTTATCCTCGTTTATTGTTAATCCAATTATCTTCCCATATCCCAATAAAGTTTTTGTAGTGTTCTGTAGACTCGCTTAATTTTCTGTCATTATGACTAAATCATCTGCATATGCCGCCACTAATAATTGTTTGTCAATTCCAATTGTAATTCCACTCGCTGTTACTAGGATTTCTCTTACGATTCCATTGCTATATTGAACAGAGCTGGGGACAAGGCATCACCCTTCCTAAGTCCTGTTCCTACTTCGAATTCCTCCGATCTTCACTTTATATTTTAATCTCTGTACACATGTACCGATTAGTCTAACAAACTTTCCAGGTATTCCCAATTGGTACATTACGCTCAATAGCTTCTCTCTGTTCACTGCATCGTAGGCAGCCTTGAAATCTAAAATAAGAGGTGTATATCCTTATCAAATTCTTGACTTTTTGCAGTTATTTGCTTAATGACGTGTATCTGATCTAGAGTCGACTTCCCTATCATATCATATTATCTTTATATAGATAACTCCTCTTGCTCGCCCCGCAACAGGTATAATTAAAATAATTCAAAATATACCAATTGATAACAGTATATAAAAAAAACAAAAGAAAATATGAACATAAAAATTTTATTTATAGACGAACACGGTCATGATAAGTGACAAACTGATTAATGACATGAACTAATATAGTATGTACTGGAAATTATGGATTAATATGTGTGGACAAATTGTTACGGTAAATATCAAGGAGGGGGTATCTATGCGATTAAAATGCCACCTAGTTTATAGTTTTGACAACATATTCATATGCAGATTACATGCTATGTATGTGTGGTGTAGCATATGTTCGCTAGCCTCGAATAATTATCCCATAAATTCACCTACTTATTATTTCACAGTAAAAAAATGTAATCACACCACTACCACCCGCCTTCCAAGTCGTATCCAGTCCATACTATCTTAGTTCGTGTTAATTATTATAAAAATAATCGATTGTCGAAACTCTACTCATGATTGAAATATCTTCGTTTCTAGTGTTCTCGCCCGCCAAAATCGACGTGACTGCTGACGTACTCTATGCTATCTGCCATAATTAATATTAGAATGCAGGGCTTAAAGTGAGTATCCGCGCATTCGACATGCGCATAATGTTATAGGTTAAAAATCATTTATTCATAATTTAATGCTGAGTTATGCTAGGCTAACTTACAGCTAAGTATTATTATTATAATGAAACTGAAATAATGAAAGGTCGTTTTACCAAAAAAGTAGTGTTTTATAAATTTTAAAATGTATAATATCTATTTTAAGTATTAAGTTTCAGTTTTAAATGTTATAAAATAAGTTTTCTATATTACGATATATTTGTATACTACATTATATTAGTTTTACTATTTTTTTTTTTTTTACGCATTATGTATGTTCGAAAACTATACTGAAAAATTAAAATTAAATCATTATTTTTACCAAAAACGTAAACACTGTGTTATCTTTATATATATAATTCTACAGTACGTGTGTATGTCACTAAACTCCTCCTAAACGGCTGAACCGATTTTTTTTTGTGCGTATGTTTGAGTGGGTCCCTGGATGGTTTAGATTCACAATTGGACCGAATAAGTGGGTAAGTGCAATCGAGATCTAAAAAAAAAAAAAACCAACTTTTTTAATATTGAAATTCGTCACTATAATGACCAATATCATTAGTTACAATTTATAATTGTATTATTTGTTTATTATTTGAGTGTTTCATTATTTTGACATATAAATGGCGCTACAGTCGGTATCTAGGTAATTAGGATTTTGTTTATTTTTTGAAATAATTTTTTAATTTGAGTGTTTTTTTTTAATTTGTACGGTGTATATTCACATATAATGCCACGTCTTTGTGGACGAGGAGGAAATATTGGTCGACAAACGCGGAATTCACAATTAGTCCATAACCGTTGGTTAAATAGATCGGAAGAAGATCAATTGACGGACAATTAAAATTTAAAAAACCAGGCTGCAATCACACGTGGTAATGAAAGTCAAGAGCAACGCAACTAACGCCGTCGAGCTAATGCATTGAGACAAAGACTGGCCCGTCAACGAGTCACCGACACATTCAGAACACGTGAACAACAGCGTTTGCAAGTGTATCGCGCACTGACACGTGCATCACTTCTTCATCTTGCGTTTGAATATGAGTCGGACATCGATTATTCGTCACATACACAAATTGTAAACAATGCCAACACTGTCATGCACTCAAATACAAAGGGGAATCGACCGGTTTTTGCTGCGCGTCTGGAAAAGTTTTATTGCCTCTATTGAATTCATCGCCAGAACCTTTGAAAGCATTATTAGCTGGAGCTAAATCTCAATCTAAATCGTTTTTGCATAAAATTTAATTCATGCTTTCAAATGACATCATTTGGAGCAACAAAAATCGTTCAGAATATGGCTGTATTTGCTGTTATAAATGTTAACGAAAACGATGAAATAACACGGCATGAAATGGGCCGATACATCAGCAGTAATGAAGCAGTTTGGCGTATTTTTAGTTTTTCGATACACAAAAGAGACCCTGGTGTTATACATTTGGCCGTGCACCTTGAAAATGGACAGCGTGTTTATTTCACGGAAAAGACTGCACTACAACGTGCATCAATTGCCCCAAAAACATCATTAACTGGGTTTTTCGAACTATGCAACCGACCAGGCATTCCCGGTCAATTCACAAAGACATTAATGTATACTGATGTTTCGCGATATTTTACACGGAACAAACAGTCAAAAAAGTGGGATGCACAACCGGATGTTCCGGTTGAAGGATACAACGGCATATTTATGGGAAATACATTAGGCCAATTATACACAGTCCATCCAAAGCAACACGAATGTTTCTTCTTGCGTTTATTGTTGGTTAATGTTCCTGGACCGACGTCCTTCCAATATTTGCGAACAGTCAATGGCATTTCGTTTGATACATAACATGATGCGTGTTGGGAATTACATTTGTTGGAAGATGACAACCATTGGGATATCACACTTGCAGATGCAGCATTGAGTTCCTCTCCTCTTCTAATTCGCCAATTATTCGCCATATTATTAATGACATGTTTTCCTTCTCAAGGTTCTGTCCTCTGGGAAAAAGATAAAGATTACAATGAGCGACGACTTTCTGCATCGCCTTTGGATCGCTCATCAAGATTCAAATATCGAATTTTCGCCAGAAATATTTAACGAGGGGCTAATAAAGATTGAAGATATTTGCATTCTGATTTCGAATATGCCAATCATTCAATTTGGTATGCCCTCACCTAACCGCCCAGCAACAGACATGGTTAACAGCGAGATACAGCGCGAACAACAGTTCGATACGGTCTCTTTAACCGCTTTTGTTGAAAATAATGAGCAACTACTCACTGATGAACAAAATAATGTATACGATCGAATTAATTTGTCAATTGCAGCAGAACAAGGTGGATTCTTTTTTTTGGACACACCAGGTGGAACTGGAAAAACGTTTCTCATCTCACTAATACTTGAGCGCATTCGATCACAAAATCGAATTGCGTTAGCAATTGCTTCATCAGGTATTGCAGCCACTTTTATTGATGGCGGATGGACTGCACATTCAGCACTCAAGTTGCCGTTGAACATTAAAAACTTAAAAACATAAAAAAAGCATTTCCGTATGGCTAAAGTTTTGAAAAAATGCAAAATTATTATCTGGGATGAATGCATTATGGCCTACAAGCATTCAATTGAAGCTCTCGATAGAATGACGAAAGATCTAAATAATAACACCAGGCTTTTCGGTGGTACTTAACTGCTGTTATCCGGTGATTTAGACAGACATTGCCGGTCATTACACGCGCTACATATGCGGATGAAATTAACGCATGTATAAAACAATCATATCAATGGCGAAATGTAAATATATTACGTCTTAACACAAATATGCGTGTTAACTGCAAAACGATCCAATGGTACTATCATTCTCCGAGAAATTGCTGAACATTGGAAACGGAATAATCCCATTGCATGGAGACACACAATGCATCAAATTCCCTGTCAATTTCTGCAACATGGTAAATAAGAAAGACGCTTTGTTTGAAAGCATATTTCCAGATATACAAACTAATTATATTAATCATGCGTGGCTTCGTGAACGAGCTATTTTAGCTGCAAAAAAATCGATATTGACAATATTAACTTAAAAATCCAACAGTCATTGCCCGGCAATGAGATATTATTCAAATCTATCGACACTGTTACCGATCCATACGAAGCAGTCAACTAACCTGTAGAATTTTTGAATTCGCTGGATTTACCAGGAATGCCGCTACATAACTTGCGATTAAAAATTGGCTCACCTATCATTTTGTTTCAGAACTTAAATGGACCTAAGCTATGCAACGGTACAAGATTAGTCATAAAAAAATTATGGGCAATGTTCTTAAAGCTACAATTTTGAACGGCAAATTTGAAGGTGAAGTTGTTCTCCTGCCACAAATCCCAATAATCCCTTCAGACTCACCTATTTCATTCAGACGTCTGCAATTTCCAATTCGCTTGGCATTTGCCATGACTATTAATAAGTCACAAGGTCAAACAATGTCGATTTGTGGGTTGGATCTAGAAAATACGGTCTTTTCACATGGCCAATTATATGTGGCGTGTTCTTGCGTTGGAAAACCGTCAAGTTTATTCATATATATTCCTCAGGAATTTACCAAAAATATTGTTCATCAACTCGCATTAAGATAAAATTAAACAAACATTATTGATTATAATGATTTGTTTTTAGAAAAATTGAGGTCATTTCGTAATAAATTTATATAATTTATAAGTGTTATTAATAGGCTGCAATAAAAGTAATTTTCCATTTAAATTTTAATGTCAGGAATTATGATATTAAAAATGTATTAATAATTTACATCTTAGCTGATCATGTTAAATTATTTTAAAAAATGTTCAAAAACATTGTTAAATACTTGGAGGTAGTTTAAAAATACTTAAAAATTGCAAGTTAGTTTGTGCATAGTGGTTATTATGGGTACATCATTAAATTAAATCCCATTACCTCATAAATTCAAAAATAAGGGTTTATCAAAATATTATTATGACATATATTGTGGTTTGCAAAGATAATTTGAGTTTAGAAAAATAATTCTAGTTTCGTGCTTTAAAGGGTTAAACACCATCAAAAAATTACTCATAACAAGGAAAATAAATAAAGAGAAATAAACCCAAAATTTAACCAACAATAAAAAAATATGAAGATTATATTACCAATCAAATGATTCATCCACAAAAATATAACGATGATCACTTTTGAGTATCTCAAAATAGTATTTCATTAAGTCATCTGCAGTGCATAGAATTTTACTATTTATTGTACATGATCATGTTTTTAAAAAAAAAATGTATAAATTCAAGGATGTAGTAAAATTACGACGGACCAGTGATATTAAAATAATATATTATTATGGAACATAACATATTTTATCGCTATTGACGGAAGACATCAATTGATTAATCTTCTGCTCTATTCGGTCCACCTTAGAGCTTAAATCACTTTCTATTATGGCCAGTTGATATTTTAACGCCATACACATGTTGACGAGATCGTTATTTTTAAAGAACAAGTATTTACAATCATCTATAAACGTAAAATAGCAATAAGTTAACTTAAATACCTATTATAGGTATACGTTTTTGTTTTATACATATCAAATATCTAATTAAAATGAAAAATTTTATAAATATTACTTTCGGTTAATATCAAACGCTTATTGCAGTTGTTTAAATTCATTGCCATACCATTTATTTTTTCATCGATTATACGTTTTTGATCTAATAACCAGATAGGATGTATTATACATATAAAAAATAAATCCACAGTAGTTATAGTTAAAAAAATAATATATGTATTGGGTTAAATTAAATTAAATGAGTGCAATATAAATAAAATAAAAATACCTTCTAACGATTTTACTATGTTTTCCGTAATTGAATACAATACTTCTGTACAATTATTATGTTCTTTATTTTTAACACTGTGTTTTTTCTCGCCTATAAACACGAACGATTTATAGAAGTAATTTACAATATTTGCGTACAGCGGGTATGCTGAATATAACCAAAATGGAAATTATCTATTTATTTTTTTAATACTAATAATTATTATTTTTGAACTAGATTTTTTTGCTATTAATTTGTTTGAAAATTAATTGTATTTTTTGTACAGTTTATATTTTTACTTATTCTGTAGTTTATAAAATTGTTATACATTTCTACTTTTAATATTAACTAGCTATTCATTATTTTTTTGTTAACTAAATAGTTTTGTGAAGAATTTATTTTAAATTCATTGAGTTCATTTTTCATTAATTTCTATTTTTCTTTGGATATAACTACCATTTGCAAGGATTATTTCTTATGCAATTTAAATTAAAAATAAATTGCTTAAAAAAAATTTATTAGGTTTTGTAGCATACAATTTTTTATCTATATATTTTTAGGTATAATTTCTAGTCTTAAACACCTGCAGACTTGATTATGTCAAAAGTGGTCATAGCGTGGTTTTGAGATATCTTAATCGCATCTTCCATAACTTGAAGTTTATCCGTCAAAACATTTGTAAGTGATTCGCTTTTAGCTAAAACAAATGATGTGAATGAAACGTTATAAAATGGATATTATTACATTCAAATTATATATTTAATCAGTGGGTGAAAATTTGACAAATTTGTACATTTGGTTACAATTATTTCATTTCATAGCTATTTTGGGTAAACATTTGGTGGTCCAATTAGATAATAAATCGTAATAATAAAAAATAAAAACTATAGAGTAAAAATGAACTCAATTAAAAATGAATAGTCTACCGAACGATGTACATGAATTATTATATGACTCTCAATTTAAGAATACTAAACAAATTATACTACATCCAAAAATTATTTTCATGAGTTGTGATGATAATTAATAATTAGGTATATTAGATTTTTTTAAATTTAGTTATATATTTGTAATATTATACAGGGTGTTTCGGAAATTAAAACCAAAAATTAGTACACATACTCAGTGGAATGACCCAACGACGAAAGTTTTTAAAATTTTTTCCTACCTTTAAAACCTAAGTTTTTTCATTTTTATTCATATTATATTGACATAAATACAAAAATAAATACACCTTGATAATTCCTGCAAAATTCTCATATGAATCGATATATTCCATCATTTTTGCCATTTTCGCCCGACTTTACGCCCGCGAGACGCTCGGGTCGCAAGAGTGTCGCCACGAGGAAAAAAGTGATGCAATATATCGATTTGTATGAGAATTTTCCAGGAAATAGCATGGTATCATTTATTTATAGACGTCAAACATTCCTGATTAATTATCACGGTTTTTAAATGGTAAAATCATCAAAAAGTTCTTTGAATAAACGTATTTACTTAATTAATTGTATTAGACGTCACAAAAGAATTGTT
>JAIPRL010012895.1:0-11374 GCA_025469235.1 Pemphigus obesinymphae | reverse complement strand
GTAAACTTATATTTGTATACCTATATTTTCATAAAATTAAAAATTATATGTGTTAATAAACTTTTGGCCCGCTAAGAGCATTTGATATTTTTTGTGGCCCTTAAATAAAAAAGTTTGGAGACCCCTGATCTATATAATTGTTTTGATATGTTTTACTGTTACATTGAAATCACAATCTATACGTGTAAATAAGTATATATTTTTTAAAAGTGTTGTGGTTCATTAACCGATCGGTTATGATTAAAAATACTGATATTTATGCTAAAAGCCAATAGTTTACATGAACAATTTATCAAATTTCGGAAAATTTTCGGAGGGGATCCGTACCCCATGGATCCCCCTTCAGATACGGCCTTTAAATTAATGCATTACGAGCGCATATTATTATTATTATTCATTAAGAACTCGGTGTATAGAAATAGTAGACATTTAACTGAATTTAAATATTTTATAGTATGACATAAAATACATTATGCACATTACATGAATATACCTAATATCACTTTGTTTATTTAAGACTAATGTGGTTTAGTAAATAGTATACAGAAAATAATTCACGATAGTTGTATTTCATAAAACTGATGTTTAACTAGTTAAAAATTCGTATGTGTACCTTGCACAGTACCGTATTATATCAACCTTTTAACATACATTATATAGCATGTACAAACAACTAGCCATACCTTATTCCTAATTATGATAATTAAATACTTAGATTATTAACTTTTATAAACAAAAGTTATGGCTATTATTTTAATGAATATTAAAATTCACATCCTGCAGTATATACACTGTTATAAATTACGATTTTATTTTTTATATATACCCGTATTTTTTTTTTTTTTATATATAATAAATGCAAATTAATTTTCATAGAACTGTCAATGACAGCAAATTAGTTATTTATGAAATTACGTGTTATGTGAATTGTATAACTCGTATAATTTCAGTGTAAAAGTTGCGAGGTAGACGGATATTTAACCCGAAAAAAGGTATTCTCGGGAAAATCGCGGGTGAAGCTGCAACGATGGATGCACGGCACTGTTTTAAATTGGATCACTTACGCGCAAAATTAAATTATAACAACCGTAGATATATAATTACTCTCTACGGGTAAAATGTAGGTATAACGTACACCGTAAACATAAGTGTGATGACGTGAAAAACCACGTGTGATGGATCATTTGAAGCAAAAATAGGGATTTTCATGTATATAAGTAAATATATATATATATATATATAAATCAATACTCAATATTACCAATTACTATTAATATAATATCAAATAATTTCCTAAAAACGTTTCTGTGCAACTATAAAACTAAATTGTAATGAATAAAATCTCCATTGTAAGTCTGATGTCCCGAATTCCGCCTAACAATCACGCTAAAATCTTAATTTTTTTCCTTTAGGTAACGAATTTAAAGCGGCTCTCTGTGGGTAAGTTTTAGACACTTTAAGGTCGATTATTAAATTAATTTGTTGATAAATTCAAATCTCTTTTCCAAATCCAAATTGTGAACTCTACGATAAACCACTATGATGCGATGAACAAAACTTGGACACTTTTGAGTAAAATTTAGAAGAAATTCATGAACCATCAACGATCGTTACTTGAGTACGGAATGCTAGTAATGTTCATACACAGGTTGCGTATAGCGGGGCTTACACGCACTAATATTAATTTACACATACATGCGAAATTTTCAAATTATTTAAAAATGGTCTATACCCCTAAACATCAACTCGCAGATGTCCCACTCGTTAGTAAAAAAAAAAAATTTGTTATATTATTATGTTTATGTCATATATGATCTCCTTTACATTTTCCTGTATAAGTTGTACATTTTTGAATTCACAAACGTGTGCAATTCTGACCGCGAACAATTTCGGATTTTTGAAATTTCGAAAATTTGGACGGCCTCAAAAATTAAGTTATGTGCAATATGAGAGAAGGGGTGCTTGGGTGATTGAAGTACCCACGGTTCTGTGTATTTTTATTAAAAATAACTAATACCTAATTCGTCGAGTAGCAAACACCGATCGGCGACCTTTCTTTTTTTTTTTTTATATTTTTGCAAACCTGCCGGTTTAAACATCTAACCGTGTTTAATATTTAGATCGAGTTCTATATGTATGATAAGAAATTGGCTATAATTTCATAAGTGATATATATATATATATATATATATATATCACTATATCATAACAAATTGCACGTGCCACGTTTTTCAATTTATATTTCAGCGTTGAGATTTTAAGCACTTTCCTCACCGTTTAAACTTTATTTTTTCTTCAAATTGTACATATAATAAGTACTTTTTTTTTAGCAAAATATCACCCACCATAAAATCCTAAATCCGCCACTACCCGCATGCATAATTTTATCGAAGACCTTGGGGCAATAACAAGACATGTCCATTTTTTGGCCAAAATCACTTTTTTTATGTAACCATATAGAAAAAAAAACCTGCATCGATTGATGTAATAATCAGACAAATCCGATTGAATTATTACATATTTGGATATGGAGTTGTATTACAAATGGACATGTCTTTTTGTGTATTTGATGCAATAACAAGACATTTCCAGACAAATCTGTTCCAAACAGTGGTAGGACTGTAAAACCACATAACATATTTCAAAGTGTAATAATATTATAATAAGTACTAGATTGTTATTTTGTATATTTTAATTAATTATTTTTCATTATATACCTATACTATGATTCTCATTATACTTAAAATAATAAATACATAATTAGTTTGAAGACTGACGTAGTCTAAATTTTGTTATTTTAAATATTTCAATTTTTTGTTGAGCTTAATAATAATAATATTTTTTAGTCGAAAAAACTTAACAAAGTGTTATTATTTATCATATATTGTTATTGAATGGTGATCAAAAGTCGAAACTATATATACTTTACAAAAATAATCAGAAATATATACGTTATATACCTATAAGATGTATGTTATTTAATTACGGTGCAACAACAAGATATTATGTCCGAACAATATTTAATTGCTTCCTGATAGCTATAAGTATTGACAGTCAAGCACTATTCGTAAGTACCATAATGTGCTATATATTTACCCTAAAACTAAAAAAAAAATTTTGAAATTTAAACGTTTTGTGTGCCGAAAAATTGTAAAAAAAAAATTGGACGTGCCTTGTTGTTGCCCCTATAAGGTCCACAAATATTGTTATACACCTAAACGATATACGAGTATAACGTGTATATATAGTGGCGTTTATCTCCGGGAAAACCACGGCCGGTGGGCGGCGGCGGCGGCGGCGGCGGCGGCGGTTTTCAAATGTATTCGACAAACGGAATACCACCGCGCAATATATACGCCCAGTCGGCACGATAAATGTTCGGCGGATAAATAAAACGGACGGGAAAACGCAAACGGAAAGGGAGTCGTCGCCGCCGCCGCCGCCGCCGTCGTCGTGTAATGTACGAATGTAATGTTTGCCGGGCGGGCGGCGTGAGCGGAGGACCGCGGGCGCGCGCGCGCTCGTCGCGCCCGTACGATACGAATCGACCGCCGGAGCAGCCTCCCGCCCGCCCGCCACACGACGGTTGCCCGCGGGGCCGCGCGACAAACGACAACCGCCACGGCCGCCGCCGAATACGAATGTATATTTCCATTCCGTTTCGTTTTCGTATTTATTTTCTCCGGCGCGCCGACTGTATTTCCACCGGCGGCGCGCGCGCGCGCAACTCGTTGACGATTGGCCGAAACGACCGCCTGACATAATATAATATATTATATTATTTTATTTTATATTTCCGTTCGCGTACTATACGAGAGACGCACTGTCTGTTTCGCAATCATATAATATATTTCGCGTTCTATATAATATTGTAATTTACGCGTATCTCTTTTTCCCCGTCGGCTGCATAAAATAGGTATACGATATATTATATTATTCAGGGCCGGCGCGCGAAGGGGTGGTGTCGCACCCCCCCCCCCACCACCACCTGAAAGTAGTCGGCAAAATGTGGGAGGTCAGTCGGCAAAAACTAAATTTTTTTTTTTTTGCTTATTTGAAAGGAATAATGTAGTCAGGAGTCGGCGCAAACTACAAATTATGTGGAATTGTGGAATATATGGTCGGCAAAAATGGAAAAAATTTGATGACCTTTTTTTTTTTTTTTTTTTTGCTTATTTTACACGTTTTGAAACAGTATTTTAGTATTTTGTAGTCGACATTTTTACCAATTACACCCCCCCCCCCCTCACACCACTAATATTTCTTAGCGCCGGCCCTGATATTATTGTTTTATTGTGTGGCCAGTGCGGCGGCGGATTTAAAGAAAAAAATGCCCGGGATGCAATCGTTACAAAAGGACCCGTTTAAAAAAAAATAAATAAATATATATATATATATCTATGTTCAGCAGTGGCGTACACGGGGGAGATATGGGGGATAGATCCCCCCTTGACCTTTTTTTTTTTTTTTAGAATTTTTTGCCTTTATAGTGTTTTTTTAATAGATATTTTACTGTAAAATTCAAATAAAGTTTTAATATTAATACTATATAGGTACATATATTAATATTAATTAATGGTTCGAGGTTGAAAGTAAACTTTGCAAAAAATATATTTATCCCCCATAAAAAATTCCTGCGTACGCCACTGATGTTTAAGCTTGTATATTATATTTAAATAAGTGCCTTTGTTTTGAACGAAATATTGCAGCACATATAGTAATTAATAGATATATCAATGTTTGATATAACCTATATACAGAAATAATATAACTAAAATAACAACAATAAAAAGATGAAAAAAAAAAAGATTAGATTGAAACACCAGCAATAATAATAAATGTGTTTAAACCATAAAGGTATGAATAATACAAAGAAAGCGGGAATTAAGGATACATTGAATATCGGGAACAAAATAACCAAAATAACATGAATAGGAAGTAACGAATTTCTAGGATAGAAAAGAGTACAAACAAAAACTCATCAGATCAACAACTTCAACAGAAACTCATCAGGATGAAGGATAATGAGTTATGGTAGAGGAGAATGAACCAAGGTCAAGGGCAATCGAAAATGAACTACGATTAAGTGCCTGGGTAAGGAGAGACCCCAGAATCAAGGGCGATTGCAAGAGATGATATATGGTTGTTGAAATACTTTTGTTTATAATGAATTAGCAATAAGATCATAAGAAATTTTTGATGGATAATAGGGTAAAATTATTTAGTGGCAAAGGCCAACTTGTCTGTAGACTCGTTATATGAAACATCAACGAGGTTGGGCGTCCACAGAAATTGGACCTTTTTAATTTCTTTTAATAAAAATGAAAATGAGATTGGGAGTCCAGGACTATTAATATGTTATTGGCATCGGTGGTAAAACTAAAAATCAATTGTGCAATTATAGCATAACATTGAGTTATGAATGACAAAGCGAATGGGTGTAATTTATTTGAGAAGGAGAAATTAATTATAGGAATGTAGAAATAATATTTAAGTACCTAATAAGTATTAGTTATTTCGTATTTTTATAAATAACATAATTTTTAACTAGGTATTATTTAAATTGACAATATAGTTTTTATTATTTTTATGATGGGACCCAGGAAGCTAATTATTTGAATGAGGGTCCAGGCGACAAACATTTACAGAGCCGTCCCGAATAAAAAACTATGGGGGGAAGGTGTAGACTAACTAATTGACAACTCGAGGAGTCATCAAATTGAGAAGAAAAAAATTTTCTCGATTCGCTCGACTGATAATATCTGAACATTATTATCAATTTATTATATCATTTTTTCTCTTATTGTTTAATACACAATTTTTTTTACTTTTATACATTTCAATCAAAAATAGTTATTATTCACTATGGTAGCAAATAAAAAATAGTACTTAATATAGGTACCAAAATATTATTTTTAATTTATTAAATTGATATTATATATTAATATATTATTATCTATAGTGCAATATAAATATATAATAAATCTAAATTTTAACTAAATATTTTATTATAAAACAAGGTATGTACAATAAAATCATGATAGCCAGGTAATACAAATATTTTAATACATATTAAATATATATAAAACATAAAATCAGTTTTTTTTATTAAAAATTAACCTTGTAAAAAAAATTCATAATAATATACAATTATATTAAGATAACAATTACTTTAAAAAAATTAACAGTTAAATTTGTATTCTACGTTCTTTTAAATTTGACCATTGTTGTGCTAATTTGTTAATATCCAATTGGTCTACAACATCTTTTTCTATTCCTAATATAACTAATGAATTTAATCGGTCATCATTCATTGTTGATCTAAGAAATGTCTTCACGAATTTTAATTTACTGAATGTCCTCTCATTTGAGGCAATAGTCACTGGAGAAGTTAAAGCCAAACGACATAATAAACATGGTAAGATATGTTTGACTTCTTCAGACATTTCTATTAAAGATTTAAAATATTTTGAATCATCTTGCAAAATGTTAAATAATATTTCTAGTTAACTTTGGGCTAAATTTTGATCTTTTAGATTAGAGCCTGTACTATCTAGTGGAAATAAAGAGAGAGAATTTGTAATGTTTTCAAGAGTAATATTTAATTTATCTAAAGGTTGTGAAAATAATTTGAACAATGGCTAAACAGAAGAAATACATTGTTTTAAGTTGCTATTTGATAATGTGATCAGTGTATTAAGAACTAACTTAAATTCTCTTCGGTAAAATAAATGTATTGTAAATTCAACCTCAGTTGATGATGTTGAGTTGATTCGTTTAGGACATAATCTCTACGATAATGTGTTTTAAAATAACTTTCGGGGTTTGTTCCAAGAAAAGTTGCAAAAAATAAAGCGCTGTCAATTAAATTATTTATAGCTTGATCATCAGATTTTATTTCAGTCATAATTTTCTTAGTACTATCAATTAAAGCTATAGCATCAATTATACATAAATGTTTCGTTTCAAGAGTTTCAGTAAGACATTTTAATTTATACATAATATTTTTCATAAAAATTATAGAAACCATAAAATCAAATGAAAGTAATTGTTTTTGAATACCAAGTGCTTTAGATCTTGTTCCTTTGTCAAAATGTCGACTATCGAAACATATTTCATCAAGACTTTTAATAATAGTTTCTAATGAGCCCCATACAGCTTTGACACTTTCTGCCCTTGCTGTCCACTGTGTTTTTGACAAATTTCTTAGCTGTAAGACATTTTCAATTTCAGATAATTGTGTATTAAGTAAATCATACCTCTTACTATTTGAAGAAAAAATACATAGAGATTTTCTAAAGTATCAATCATGTTTGCAATAGTTGTACTTGCATCACAACTATGCTCTAAAAAAGTATTAAGCCTGTGAGATTGACAAGGTATAAATGAAATTTGATGACCAGTCAGTTAGTTGTGAAAGTTTCATATGGGCTCCATTATATCTTCCAGACATATTGCTAACAAAGTCGTATGATTAAAAAGTTATTAACCCTGGATTCAACGTATTATTTTCTAAGATATTGATAATTTGTTTATCTGTACCTAAACCAGTCTTATCTGTTCCTTTTGATAACTCTAAAAGTCACTCGACGCCTTACCTTGATTATTGACATAACGTGTACATACTGCTAAACAATCCTCATGTGAGATATCTGGTGTTATGTCAGCTGGCACAGAATAAATGATTGCTTCTTTTACTTCATTTACAATTATTTTACGTGTTTTGTTAGCCAATAATAATTCAATGAATTCATTTTGTGATCTCGGTCCTAAGTAATGAACTTTATATGACCGCGTAGAAGTCTCCTTAATCCAACGATCCATTAATAGGTTATGTCTAGACAATAATTTAACTAATTGCATAAAATTGCCACCACTTTCATCACCATCACCTCGAAATGGTAAACCTTGCCGAGCTAATGTTCGAGCAATATCAAATAACATAATTACAATATTCTTGTTAAAATCTTTTTCTTGTTCTGATTATATTGCTTCTTTTCTATTATGTATGTTCAAAATTATATCAATGTGATTTGAATTAGTCATGAATTGATGGTAGTCGTTTAAACATGCTTTATGTGAAGTAGAAGAAAAATGTTGCTCAAGTTTTCCCAACTTTTTAGCACCACAACTCTTCATTTTATGCCACTGATTAACACCAGTTTTTACCCATGCTGAATCAGAATATAATTTATCAGGACCATGTGGAAATAGTGAACATACAAAACAATATACAGAATCCTTCAAAATACTATATTCTATTAATGGATATTCGTTATACCATTTAGAACTAAAACTGTGCTGTTTACATTTATTAATGTTAGGATTTATAGGATATCTAGTAAGTATAGGCTGATGTGGCCCTAAAGCTATAAGGTATTGGCGTTGTGAAGTTGAAATAATTGGCCCACGACCACCTGGATCATGATTTTATAAATTCATCAATAATATTATTTGACAATGAAGTTACAGTACCTTTTGAAAATTGTTCCAATACAATATTCGAATTTTTAAAAATTCTTTAGATTTAAATTTTATTCTGCTAATAATTTGGACACTTTCTAGTATGAATATAATTGGATTTGGCAATGCTTCAGTTTTTAGTTTAGATAAAACTATACCACATTCAATTAAATCTGCAAAAATATTTTCCAATTGACCAGCGCATAATAACCAATTTACATCAATGTTATCATGGTCAACCACATTCGTTGAATCTTTTATGGGCACTGATTGAGATGATAAACATGTTGTTCGGACCTAAAATTTAATAATTTTTATAAAATTCAAACAAAAATAAAAGTATACTAACTAAGACTACATAAATATTATGTGCTTATACTATAGTACCGTAAAACAGGGTTACTTGGGACATTTAATTTTTTTTAATTTAATTTGAGCTCAAAATATGGTATAAAGACAAAATGACTAAAAAATTAAAATATGCGTATGGTCTTATTTATTATAAACTAATTGTTAAAATTAAAATATTATTACTTAACAACCTTTTTTTTAAAAGAAATATCAGTGGTGTCCCAAGTTATATTAAATGGTTATAAATTTCATGTTAGACTCATAAAAGGTAACTTGGGACTAAAAAATTGTTTTAAAAAAAAAACACTTTTTTAAATAAAAACTTTTAAATGACTATAGTATTTAATATAAAAAAATTTTCAGCCTTTTATATTTCTTATACAAGCTTAGTGTAATTTAATATGGTAAATAAAAGTTTAATATAAAATTACAATAACAAACAAAAAGGTATCACTTTTTTAAATAAAACTTTAAAATAACTTAAAGTATTTAATATAAAATAATTTTCAGCCTTTGATATTTCTTAAACAAATTTAGTATAATCAGGTGTCCCAAGTTACCCTAAGTTAGTTAAATTTGATTACCTTTAGACCTAATCATATTATACTAATTACACTATGGTGATAACCACATTTAAATTTGGTTTACAATATATTAACCTTTCAAATAACATATAAATTTATTTCATCATTCAATTAAGATGCCCTCATGACTTAAACCTAATTCACTTATACTTTAGAGCTTTTAAAATATGCTACTTAATTAGACAATTAAACAATAATTATCTTGATTTATTCGGCAGTAAGTACTCCAGTAGTTTGCATTAGTGTGTTTATCACGTAAATAAATCTATAATGATAATAAAAAGATCATTTAGTGCTGTCAGCCGACATAATTAAAAATGTCTTAAATATGGCCCAAGTAACCAGGTTTTACGGTACTTATGGTGAAATCAGAATAAATAATTTTAAAATTTAAAAATTTATTTAGGACTGTATATTTAATGTTAAATGAAAAATTCTATGCTGAATATTTTTTGCCATGCATAATATACCAATAATCCTATATATATATTCATAGTTTTTTAATTTCTTACCTCGTCTAATAAAGATTCTGTCATTTCTTCAGATTTAGCTTCAGTCTGACTAGCATTACATATTGTCAAAGTTGAACTTGATTAAATTAAAAATAATACATATTATAGTACCTACTTATGGTGAAATCAGAATAATTAAGTTTTACTATTAAATTTTATTTAAGATTGTATATTTAACGTTATATTAAAAAACTTGTATAAAACTAAAAACTGTTATATCAAGTTCAAACTTATAAAACAAATGATAAAATAATATACCAATATTGTCTTCATTCACAGTATACACAATATAATATAACCCATCAATCATCATATGATTATAAAATGATATTTTTTTAGCGTAAACGCATTGTTTTATAAATATTGTTAATGTTGTTATGAGTATATGCCCAATATACCCTTGCTTCTCTATACTAATATTATAAATGTGAAATTAAAATGTGATTTCAATTACGGTGTATAACAATTAACAAATATATAAAACTTACCGGAATCATATTATGAAGTTTAATCTGTTTGGATAAATGTCGTGTGAAGTTTTGGTCGCACTTTCGAATGGGTTTGTAGGAGCACCAACATGCTTCACATTTACCCGTTTACCATTATGTAACTTCTCTTCGTGCTTTTTCTTAAAATCATCGTTAAATCTATTGTCACATTCTAAGCACTCGACTTTAACACGTATTCTCTTACGTTTAACATTTATGGCACTCATTATTATAAATGTATAAATATAAAATTACAGAGACAGAAAAACTTTTGAAAAATGTTAACACAAACAGCGTACAATGCTGTTTGCCGTTTGGTCTATGGTACAATGTGTAGTACGCCTAGTCATTAAACAAAATATGTACCGACTACCGATACGGGTGGCGATACGGAGTACAGGCGGTCGATTTGACAATTTTGTACTTTGTACATCAGATCTATTTATAACATGTTATCGAGCAGCAGGCACGTTCACACGGAACGACAATTTTTCACTGTCATTTTATTATTATTTATACTTATCAGTTAATAGTTAATATGAATTATGATATTCTTATAAAATTATAAAGTAGTAATATTTTTTTTCATAGGAAAATATTTGAACTCATTATTTTATTATATAATATAAATTATTTATTGTTAAATATTCAAATACTTGAAATATTATTATAATATAATTATTGAATATTTTTAAAATTGCCGACATGAATGGATCAATTATGAACCATCGTGCCAACTGGGCCCAACTAGATAAGTCGAGGGGGGTGGCCCACCCCCTACACCCCCCCTCTGGACGGCCCTGAACGTTTATCTGCCACCCGTTAGATCCACCACTGCTAGTGGCGTATCCAAAGGATAGGTTTGGTTTAAGTACCTATATAGATCTGGGTACACTATGCCATAATATTTATATAGGTAGGTACCATATATATATATATATATATATATATATATGTCTATACCTACAGTTTTGTA
>JAIPRL010012894.1:0-11374 GCA_025469235.1 Pemphigus obesinymphae | reverse complement strand
TGTAACATTGTCCTTATGTTAATGTAATTTATAAGTATTTTCCTATTATTATTATTATGTATATATTTTTCTGTACCTTGGGCCATGGCCCGTTTTGTAATAAAATAAATAAATAAATAAATAAATAGTTAATAGTATAACAGTCAATTATATATACATTCAGTATGCACTAAATAATATAGATGTACCGGCCTTTTTTAAAATTAAAATGTGCCCGAGGAAAGCAGAAATTTCTTAAGTGCAAAGTTAATATTGTTTATGCGTAAAATGCATGTGAACTTTAAAAAAAAAAAACATATTATTTTAAAACCAATATAAATTCCTTGTCCATAATCTAAAATTATTTTTATCCGTCGATAATATAATCGATAATATAATATAATATAGTTATAAGTAATATACTTTTAACTTTACATTGAATTATTTTATGTCTCAAATTTCAAATTACCATTATTTGGACTTAAATACCATAAAATTTATCATTTTGTCAAACAATTTTAAATGCTAGTAAAAAAAAACTGTAATTTGGTAGGTAATGATTTTTATGATTTTTTTTCAACATAATTAGCAAAATGTTTTACCTTGTATTAAAATTTCAGGTTTTAAAACTTAAAATTAGCCCATTTATGAATTAAATGGCTCAAAATGTATACCTAGTTGCTATAAAAAATTCAAAATCGAGAAAAATTATTTATGCTAATTTTATATTTAAATATGTTTGTGGTGAAAATGTCAAGAATTTAAATTGATTATTTATAAAATTACGGAAAATAACCACACCTAGTCGATTTTGGAAAAATCGCGTTTTTATCGTTTTTATGTAATTTTTCTTTTGTTTTTCTTTACACGTTAAAAAACCATTGGGAAAATCGTAAAATGACCTCTCTAGAGAGACTACATAAGTACTAAATGCAATTTTCTACCGGAAAGTGGTGAAGTATGTAATAATTAGAGTATTTTTTTTATATAGAAAAATTGTATACATACATAAAAAAAAAATGCATTATTGTATAACCAATACATTTCTCGTTTCGCTCAAAATGTAAAAGTGCTCAAGAGCACAAGATTCCTAAACACAGCACTAGTCAAGGCCTACATGACATTTTCGATTCGCAATTTTTGCCTGCAAGTTCAATAAGGTTATTGTCAATCGCTGTTATATTTCAAAATAATTAGGTACATTTTAAGGCGATTGGAAGCGGTCACTTATTAAGGGGTTGTGTATAGGCAATTATTTGAATTATTCACGTTACTCAGTGTATTAGTGTGAGTATTATTAAATAATATTATTATTAAAAACCAAATTTTGGTCTTTAGTATGTGTAATGGTGGTATGTTCACTTGCACTTACAGGCACATATCAATAAGTACGGTTACCGTATTTGAAAAGACACTAAATCCCATTTCCAACATACCGATTGTCCTAGTAACGCGATAAGGATTCTGAAAACTGATCTGAATGTGTCGTGAAATCTACTTTAGAACTATTTTCCCACTTAAACATTTTTTTTTTGATTTTCACAAAAATTGAAAATGCCAATTTTTAAACGTCCGATTATATTAACTTAATTTTAGGCGGTTTTAGGGAAAAAAATTAAAATGTGGGATAATCGATCTAAAGTAGATATTATGACAAATTCAGATCTATTTTTATGATCATTACCGTATCACTAGATCCATTAGTATGTTGGAAATATAAATGGTCTAAATTGCTATGTTACACGTGTGTGATAGAGAGATACAGACAATCGCCGTTTCAAACTCCTTAAGGGTATCAGTGTATCACTATCAGAGTTATTAGAATATTTAATGATAATCTAATAATATAAATAGCAGCTTTAAATAAAATGTTTAAAATAAAATAAAATGCCGTTGCAGTTATCCGTTAAAATTAATTATAAATTATCATACAGTGACACTACATTATTAATATTATTACTTGAGGGGGCTAAGGGTGATTTTTATTTTTGAATATTCGAATTTTTAATGTTTTACAAACTCATTTTGTTCTTTAGAATTTAATTTTACCATAGACAAGTAATTTGGGTTAGTCATTATTACTTATTCCCTTTCACGTGCCTGTAGAGGTTTGAAAAATAGTCAAAGAGAGTAGTTTTATTGTTTTTCCAGTTTTTCGAGTTTAATTAAAAATACACTAGGACTTAAGATAAAAATGTATGGAACTTTAAATGTAGAATCTAATGTTTTCTATGAAAAATAAATTTAAACAATTTGTCATAAGTTTATTATTTTTCAAGATTAAATAATAATGTAGGTACAAAATATTTAGTTTGTTTGGAAAAACTGATTTTACGGTTATTAAAATATAGTTGACGAACAGATAGAGATATTATAAAATGTTTTATATAAAAATTACATGATATGCAATTTTCCAATAAAAGATTTATTATTAAAAATATTATTGTCTCAATCATGCTATCGTCACTGAAGAATTTATATAATACTAATCTAAAAAGTAAAAACATTAAAATGTCAACTATCATGATTCGGAGATATTTCGTACAATGTAAATATTATGTACCTACTTATTTTACATTTATTTAGTCGTTCAATTGATAATAATTTAGATAAAGAAAATTATCAATTAACCCTTTCTTTTTCAGCCGTTTTTCACTCTAAAATCTGTACAGGTTAGACAAATTTTATATATTTTATTTTATATGTAGGCTATAAATTACACAAAAAAAACTGAACCATTAAGTTCAAAATTTTTTAAATCATTTTTGACTAACTTTTTTATGTTTTAAATATTGTATGCCAAAGATTTGCAAAATATTGTACCTACTTACTGGCTAGTTAAATAAATGGAGTTTATTTTACGAAAATTTTTTTTACGAAATCACTCATTATTATTTGAAGTAATTAAATTAAATCACCTACTTATAATATTGTAAAAACAAAATAATGATTGAAAATGAAAATTTTTCATAATTAATAACAAGCTATTAATATCAGTTTATATATTTTGGAATGCAATATATTGAACAAGAATTTAAAATAATTACATGGAAAATGAACGTACAAACAATATTATCATGTGTTAATTTTTATTATAAAAAGACTATTGTTTAGTTGATACCTACCATACTTTATAACGATTTTATAGGTTATGACGTAAAAGTACACTCAGGACAGTAGAAGGGTGAATATCATAGATGTAAATAGGGTCCAAAAATTTATAAAGCTTGAGCCCAGTAGGTTTTGAGTAAAAATGAGTTTCTCCCTCACACCCTTCTTACTATATACCATTTTATTGATATCAAAATATTAAGTACTACATAATTATGTCGAATAAAATTAAAATAATTCTTCTTCTTGTCATTAATTTTCTGTATTAATCTATATATCTATATATATAACAAGTATAGAAATACCTTGGCAGAACTTAGATTATGACATATTGGATAGTTTCAAAATGTTAATGCTAATAATTATCAAGTAAAAATGTTTTTAGTATACTTCTTAGTCTTTTCTGACAAGGAATATTTAAAGCTAATTAAAAAAAAACAAGAACTTCAAACGTTGTAACTTCTTCATCAGACGATATTTTATAAAAAAAAGGGCTAAAAATGTTGCTCTCTTTAAATTTGGTAATAATAGTATAAGCTGTTAAACTTTAAATTTAATTGAAACACCACAATTTAAATTTTGCATTGTATGATTTCGTTATACTACATATTAGATAGACAGAAACATAAATTCGGTTGTATGGTATTTTTAAATTTCATTTTAATCTGTTCATTACATTTTTATTAAAACAATATTATTCACTCTAAATATTCAGTATATTTTAATGAAATTTTTTTTATTTTTAAAGTCTCTAATTACCCTCTCTTTTAAACTCTTTCTTGAACTATTCTTTCTCTCAACATGTTAAATATATAACAAATATTTTTTTGTTATCGATACAAGGTAGACATAAAAAAATAATGCAATATGCAATAGTATTATAATTTGTACAATGTGAACGTTAAACAAATATATTTAGTTCTAGTATTTTATTGTTCTTTGAATACATACTTTGACAAGGTATGATGATGATAATTTACTATTTACGATTCATTAAATTAAATTTTATAAATTAAAGTAGATCTCTGTATTTTTTTTATCAATACAATATGAAATCTAAAATAATAGTGTAAAAAATCTTATATAGGGCTAGAGAGAGCTCAAGGAGGGTTAAGCGCTCTTAAGCTCCTGTCTGTCTATGGTTAATATACATTATATGTGTTTATAAAATATTTTTTAATTTACCGGCAACTTATCAAGTAGATCAATTGGAATTAAAAAATGTTAGATTATAAAAATTCAAATGGACAGTGGGTATTATAAATAAAATGTGTTTTTAAAAACCTATGGATCAATTTTTATCGGTTGTTATCGAGATCTATTTACATTTTAAATATATTTGTTTGATGTTGGTACCCATATAGTGAGAAAATACTGTACGGGAATATACTGTAAAATGTCTAATAATATAATCCTCGCTACACTCAAGATCTAAAAGTAGGTTTAACATTAGAGGTTATCATATTATTACTATTAAAATAGATTATCATACATTCTATAAACCATTTTGAGTATATAATAGTACATTTTCATTATTCTATTAAACCTTCAGTTTGAAATGTATTCTATAGGTACCTATATTTTGAGTGTCACTAATAAATATTGTTTAGTCATCGATGTTTAATTTCCTATAATGTAATTTTATTAATAAAATGTAACTCTCTATTATTTATCATTACCGATAAAAATAGTATTGAAATATACAAATTATAATGCAATCATGTAATTTGTTATTAAATTATTTGATCAATGAAACATTTTTAGAACTCAAATTTCAAATGTTATTACAAACATAAAATTGCCAGTAAAATAATGACATTTATACAATATATATTTCATAATGTGAGAGTACAAGTTACAAGCTTAATGTAATCAAGACCGTCCCGAAGAAAGATTTTTTTTTTATTGTGTGTGTGTTTGTGTGTGTGTGTGTGTGTGTGGGGGGGGGGGGGAGAGTGAAATAAGATAAAAAAAAAAATAATCAGCTTTTTTTCCATTTTATCGACTAAACATAATTTTGTCGACTGCTTATACCTGAATAGTAATTGGATTTAAAATTCCTTCTTAATAACAATATGACAATACGATAATTTTATTTTAGTATATTATAATATTAGGTATAATATTAGTGAATAAAATAGAATAACTTACTATGCACATTACACCTAGTATTCACAAACTATATTACATAATATATTAATATATTAGTGACTAATATATACTAGGTAACAATATAGATTTCTAGATTGGTCTGCTATTAAATCAAAAGTATAAAAATATATGCAACTCCTATAACTATGCAAGTCCTATTTATTACCTATATAATATAGATACAATGTAGACTAGTAGGTATACTAATAGTAACTTAGAAGTTATACACATTTTTTAATAAAAGTATTTTTTGTGATACCCCAATGAATGCCGAAAAAAGTTATACCTATACGTATATGTTGTTCTGTTCATTTTGTAATGTAGGATATTATATATTAAATTTTAATAATTTTAATTTTATTATTTTATTGGAAATTATTTTGGTTAATATTATTACATATTTTATTAACTGAATAATTAAAAATTGTTATAGTAAAAATAAGTTTATCTTTGATAATTTTTAGTGCATCAAATTTAGAAATTGAAGTAGATATTTAATTTGACATGCCCAAGGTTAAATATTATATTTTTACATTTGGGAACAATATTATTATTAATATTTTCCATAAAAGCATGTGTTTATTGACATGTAATTTCCTCAAAACAGAGCTATTAAAAGCTTATAAAGTAAAGTCCAGTTAAGTCTAAAAAGCATTTATCTACTGGAAATAAAGTATAGAAATTATCAAATTTTTTATAGCAAAAATCGTGTACTAATAAGTAGGTATTAGTATAATATAGTGATAATTGATTTTAGTTATTGTTAATCGAATGATTATTATTTCAGAATAACTAATATCACAAAATATAGGCACTATCTCTATTTTATTTCATCGTTTTCGTTTTCGTTGTTCTATTGTATACCAGACTTCCTTTCTTTTTTTAATTTTTTCAAATTAATTGAAATAAATTTGTTACTTTGTAAATAATTAATAAAATAGTAAAAATTCGTCTTGAAAACCAGTTCTTATATTTAAATTTTAATATTCAATAATATAATAATATATTAATAAAATATCCAAAATATCAGATTATATAATTTATTGTTTTCAAAAATAAAATACAATAAATGTAAATGTAATATTAAAAGTCCTTTAGTCCCTTGTGTTTTGGTCTTTTTCTGGGAAATTTAAATTACATTATTATCAAAATAATAATAATACAATTCTATACGTCGGTAATATGTATGATATAATATAGTCGTATATTTATTTGTGACTGAGGAGTCAATTCAAGTACATGGTTACATGTAATTATTTTAATATCTTAAGTTTTCAGGATCAAATAAATCAATAGTTTAATAACTTACGAATTTTATTTTTGTTTGAATTATTTTTAATAATTTTAAATAATTGTATTTTATAATAAAACGTGAAAGTCAATATGTTTAGAAGTAATTTATTTAACTTTCCATCATACTATAAATAAGATGATAATAATAATATGAAAATCATTATTTTGGTTTTCAATATGTCTAAAATAGTCTTACAGAATATGACGTTTTTAATTATTGTACCTATATAGGTATTTAATGTTTTATTATAATATAACAAAATATTTATAAATTATATTATAACGAGGAAAACTAAAATTCTAAATAAATACTTATTACATTTTAAATTTCATGTTATAACAAGATTAATAATTGTAGCATTTTACACTATAACGATTAAGTAATACGAATGCCATAAAGAAAATGGTTTGTATATTTTAATTTTGATTCTTTAAAATTAGTTATAGGTTATATATAGCGTATTGACAATACAATTCTTAATTTGTAACAACAAAGTCGGTCATATAGACTCGGGGTTATATTATTCTATTGTGAGTAGGGTATCCCCGTTTTCGTATATAATATGGCCAGTGGATTCGTAGTAGGTATATAAACGACTAAAGCTGCCGACAGAGGTACATTCGATATTCAATCATGGCTCTCTTCACATCATCGGTAAGTACTTAATTTTATTTCATATGCGTACTACGAAACAATATTTCGAACAAAATATGATTTAACACTGGAATTCATTTTATTTAAACAATTTTTAACCACGCATATCACCAATGTTTGTAGAAAAGATTACTAAAAATCCTCATAATTTGCCTTTTTTCTTTTTATTATTATTACCTTTTTTCAACAAAGAATACAATTTTTTTTTTGTTGTCTAAATTTAAAATATTTAAAAATTTGAATTTATAAAAAACTTATAAACATATACTTACTCGTAAAAATTGTAACTATTTTAGTACGAGTATGAATTCGTTTATTGGATAATATTATATACGTAGTACCTACGTACTTACATTACCTATACCTCCCTACGCATTTTGTTATTATTCTACTAGCAAAATAAATTAGGTTCAATAGAGTTTTACTTGAAATATTTTATACCTATAATATTTAAACACATTTCGTGTAGATACTTTAAACGTTTATGTTGAATATTTTTACATTTTTATTGCAAAAAATATGTTTAAAATGTTGTATCTATAAATAAATATAAATATAATATTAAATATTACATTTTATAAATAAAATAATTTTATTTTGCTAATAGTTCACAATAGATATTTTTTAGATTTCATTAAATGAATTAAATTAAAAACAAATAATAATAGTCAGGTTACCTTGTGTTGGCTTTTATTTTATAACTATATAATATGAAAAAATATTGTTTTACGATGTGAAATAGTATATTGTGTACTCAAAAGAATCTTACGTACCAAGCTAATTTTTTTATTAATTTTCATTTACCCGTTTTTTTTTTAATGTACTTACGTAAGACATGTTTCAATATTATTTTTCCATAGTTGCTGTTGATTTCTGCAGTATATTTTGCAAGCAGTCCTGTGACGGGAGCAGGATTGTCTAAGCTCATAGAACTGAAACCTGAGGCCAAATCAGAAAACGTTGACGAAACGGCGGCCGCCAAAAGAGTGGTTTTCCACCCGATCAACCATAACTTCGGTTCCAGCGGTTCTGGTTATGGACAGGGTTATGGTTCAGGGGCCGGAAACGGCGCAAGTGGCGTGGGCTACGGTTCAGGGGCTGGAAATGGCGCAAGTGGCTCAGGCGTGGGCGTGGGCTACGGTTCAGGGGCTGGAAATGGCGCAAGTGGCTCAGGCGTGGGCGTGGGCTACGGTTCGGGTTCCGGTAACGGTGCGGGTGGTTCGGGCGTGGGCATAGGTTACGGTTCGGGTAACGGCGGAAGCGGAGGACACGGAATCGGTGTCGGCGGTGGGTCGACCGGCAGTAACTACGGAACAAGTCCGGCAGGTTACGGTTCTGGAAACGGTTATGGTTCTGGAAGTGGTTTCGGTGCCGGAAGTGGTTACGGTACTGGCAGCGGTCCTAATACTGGTTTGTACGGACACGGGTCAGGTGGAAGCTATGCAAATGGTAACGGCGCCGGTCAAGGAAGTGGTTTTGGCGGCGGATCGTCTGGTCAAGGGAGTGGTTACGGTGGCGGATCGTCTGGTCAAGGGAGTGGTTACGGCCAGGGGAGCGGATTCGGTAGCGGCGGCGGCGGTGGAGGCGCTGGACATGGATTCGGAGGTGGCCACGGATTTGGACACGGTGGAGGCTTTGGTCACGGCGGAGGCTTTGGTCACGGCGGAGGCTTTGGTCACGGTGGAGGCTTTGGTCACGGCAGTGGTTACGGAGGAGGTAGTGGATTCGGAGGTGGTCATGGTCTCTTCGGACTCCATAATAAACCTCAATTCATCGGAGCCCTCATGCATGGTGGCAACGGTCAATTCGGCGGCGGTGTCGGGTTCGGTGGCGGAGTTGGAGCCGGAAATGGTGCGGCAGCTATTTACGGCTAAACATGTAGGATTTGGTGTACTTTTAAACGATCCGCACAGAGTATATGCGGATAGAATGTAATAATTTATATCATCATAATACCTACCGTATACAGAATTACTATTTATTCATATATATTATACAATTTATTTGTGATATAAACCGAACACCATACCCGACAACCAATGCTATTGTCTATTTTATTTAATTATTTATTATAATATTATAAATTTTATTAATAATTTAAATATTGATGTTTTCATTTTTAAAGAAATTTTTATATTTATTTATATAACAATACGCAAATAGTGCATCTATACTAAGTACATATTAGTACACTATAAGTCTTATATAATATTATGTTACTATTTAATACTTTTAGATACGTTCTGAATAATTTAAAATCATACAGAATATTAAGAGGATGCTACGCACTTGTTTTTTAAGAGGTTGTGTATTGGACATTTTTAGAAATATCAAAATATAATAGTTTGAACGTTTTTAAATACAATTTAAATATAATTTAAAATATTCGTCCCACGCCTCTGCCACTTTTTATTGTCGTGTAATTACGATAATTATTAAATAAACGTATTTACGCAAAAATGTTAAAATGGGTTCTTAATGTGATTTTAGAGTAACAATACCTATCATCAAATCGACAAAGAACAATATTCTGGAATGAACCTCATTTCGGTTTTCAAAATTAATAATTAAAAAAAAGTTATTGTAGTTTTAAAAAGTTTTTTTACTATAAATATTAAAATAGTTTCATTTTTTATTTTTAAGCTTTTATAACTTTTTTTTTAAAGCCATAAATAAAAAATCCCAAACAAAATTCATTAAAAATGTTTGTCCTCTATTGATTTAATAATATGCGTTTTAATCACCTGAAATCACTATGGATACGTTTTAACAGTTTTGCTTAAACATGTTTTTATCGCTGAATATCATCGGCGTAGCGTTCTCTTAATATTACCTAATCGTACCTATATTGTTACATAATAATATTACAATTAATGATAAAATACGTTTGAATTATTCAATACATACATACCTATATTGAATTTAATGTTTTTTATAATATTGCACCTGTATAGATATACATATATGCTATACACAGTATTGGATATATTACTTTTAAAATGTAATTAAATTACATTACAAGTTACATTAAATAAAAGTAATCCACTTACTTTCTAGTTACTTTGAATTATTTTCATCAAGTTAAGTTACTAAATTACTTCAAAAGTAACGAAGTTCCAAACTAAGTTACTTTTTTCCATAAAATTGTCAATGTTGAATAATGGTAATAATAAATGTTCACTTTTTACATTTGAGGAGCGTTTAAATACAGAACTCAACCGTGGACATATTGCTCATGCGCCGAGTACTATCATTATCATAGAATTTTTCTATCGTAAAACTTTGATGTTGCGGCCGTTGCGTTTTGTTTGACACATCGGCAGGTTACGCTGTCACCCGCAAGTTGGAATTTATACTAAAAACCAGTACCAATATTTGTTATATAATTTGTACAAATTTATAATCACTCTCCAAAAATTTGTATACCCCTCTAAAACATGTAAAATCGTGTTTTTCGTTTCGGATGTCAGCGTGACGTTGTTCCAGTATCCGCTTTTTTGATTTTTGTCGTAGAAACTCGAAACCGGTACCAAAATTTGTTATATCATTTATAAAAATTTGTACACATCTCTAAACCATATAAAGTCAGTTGTTTTGTTAAAAAAAAAAATGGATGTGTAAAATAATGCAATTAAGAGTTGGTCATCTTATTATAGGAATTTAAATAATTATAAAACAGGAAAAATCTATATAATTAAATATATATAAAAATATCTCAAAACGAACGGATGTATTAGTATCAGCCGATATATAATATTATATTTTAGAACTCACCCTGATGTGTATAATATTTTAGAATATATATGGATATGTACTAATAAGTAATAAGTAATAATACTCGATGCCGTTGCGTCCGTATGGTTTACGATGTTGCATCGATACAATAATAAAATATTTAGGTATACATTAGACTCGAATCCCGCGTTTCTTGAAACATACAATTATAATATAATATTGGCAATAAGAAGTTACCAGAAAGTACGGTGTCTCGTAATCATTTTTAATGTGACAGTTTAGTGTTTCATTGACTATACTTCAGTTTTAAAAAAGCCGATCAGTAGGGGGTGGAAGCACTTCGCTCGTCGGGTGTCAGTATGGGTGGATGCACTTCGCTACTGGGCAGGATACTCTAGGTGGATGTATTGCATTTGAATGCAATGATAAATCATTGCATTCAATAAAACG
>JAIPRL010012893.1:0-11376 GCA_025469235.1 Pemphigus obesinymphae | reverse complement strand
TCTACTACTTTTTTTCCTATTTCCTTGTTCAGTATGAAACCAACTCCTGTTACTCTATGGTCATCTCCGCTAAATATAATTCTGTATTCTCCCGACCAGAAATCTCCTTTACCTGTCCATTTTAGTTTACTTATTCCTATTATATCTATTTTAAGTCGTTCCATTTCAATTTTGAGGTTCTCCAATTTACCACAGATCCCTAAAGACCTTACATTCCACGTTGCTATTCTTTTTTTCCTTACTTTGTTCTTCTCTTTTAATGAATACTTAGTAGCATTAGTCCCCACCCGGAGATTCGAATGGGGGACTATTTTACCTCCGGAATTTTTTAATTCTACTGTATCCATCATGTCATTATCCTCAGGACGCACTAATGCAGTAGTTTCTTCTTGCTTTCTGCATCGCAGTTGGTGAGCCAGTACTTAAGCTATCCTTAAGCTCCCATCACCAAATCCTTCCATTGCCGTTAGATCCGCTGCGAAAATCGCCAATGGTCGGTAGTAGCGGTTACTAGCTGCTGCCCTCCGCTACCTCCTTTTAATCGTCTTTTACGATAAGCAGGAGTTACTGTGGTCCTACTCTAGCCCCAGACCACAGGGGAAAAATAACTATATATAAATTAAAAATTAAAAATATTTTTTCATTATTGGTGTTAATTTTTTTATATTTTTAATCGACTGACATTACGATATATATATTTTTTTAACTAATAAGCATTCAACTTGTTTTCAAGCAATTTCAATATCACAATGTAAACTTGAATTGAGTAGTACTTTACTGGGATATATTTTCGTATGAAACCTAATATATTATTATTTATTTTTGTCAAATGTTCACCAATCGTCTGAAATATTAAGTGGTAGTATTGATTACTTACAATAATCAACAAATACCATTTTATGATATGACCCATATATACTATAGTACTATAGTATAAATTAATTTCCTTACGTTATACACTATTATTATTATAAAATATAACAGATAATATATTATCAACTGTAGTGGAGTGGTCAAAATGCGTATTTCGGCACATGAGGTCCCTAGTTCGACTCCCAGGTAGCAAATGGGTTAGTCAACGCGATTTTTCTCACAGGTAGCATCTGGTCTCTGGTGCAAGCCGGTTATAATAATCAAACCCATCCAATAATTAGGTTGTTATGCTTGTCGTAAGCTATCAAGAACAATCTTCAACTCTCCTAATATGTGAAGGTGTAAATCTTATCATGTTAGAGTTTGTGAAATAAGAGGATGTAATACTGTTTATTTTTTATTTAGGTTTTTACTAGGCATTTGTTTTGATTATATTTTTTTATAATTTATAATTAGAATTTAGTAGTGGTAAGAAAATAGTGTATATATATATGTGGATATTGAAATTTTGTGTAACTATTGATTATTCATATACATTTGTGCATTAAATTATGGTATTTAATAAATGGTGTATCCAATTAATTTTCCTAAATTACAGGTAATTAATTTTTTTTTTCAACCAACTTGTTTTGAAAATATTTTTAAACATTACTTTACTTTGTTGGAAATGTTTAAATTATATTGGTTTTGTTTTATTTTGTTGTTTGGGAATTTGTTGATGGTTTTTGAAATAGTTGAGAATATGCTTTTTTTTACAATATTTCACAAAAGAGCTACGAGATATCCTTGAAAATATGTACTCTTGTCTTTAAATTTGGCTATATATAGTAGCGTTTCAACTTAATTTAAATACTGATTCGTCATAGTGTTAAATTTCTGCGTATTTTAATCTTGCTATTGTGCCTGCTAGATAAACGCAGACAATAAGTAAATATGAACACTACGTCCTTTTTAACAAACTAATTTTAATTATATTTTAAAGTTTTATATATTTTAATTAAAATTAGAGTTTAGTTACTTATAGATTTTGATTAAAATTAATTTAGTCATGTTATTAATAATTTAATATAAATGATATATTTATTTATTTTCTTGAAGTATACGTAAACATGTTCGATAAACATTACGTAAAGTATATGTATATATGTTGTACATCGGAAGTTAGTTAGAACGATTTAATTAAAATAAAAATATATACTGCAGAATCATCCAATCAAAGTCAAATGGTTCAAAGAATATTTAATTTTAAATTAATTTATTTATACGTGTATAAGTTGACTGATAGAATAATTGATTGATATAATCATATTCAGATTTCAGATGATATTTATCAATATGTTTTTTTATTGTTATGATATGTTAAATAGTATTCTTCGAGATAAGTATTGAATATAATAGCTTATCTTAATTTTGTAATATAAATATGTAAATATTATATTATTCCTCTGAAAATTAAACAATTACATTTAATAATAATTTAAAAAATTCAATTTAGAATATTTTTGTATAGGATTGGTGAAAATCCACATATCTTATCGATAGTATGAAATGCTCTCCGTTGGTTTAATAATGTCCTGCGTTTAAAGCCGTAGCTGGACCGATTTTGAGAAAAGGGTTTACAAACTTATACTATATAGAATGTTTGATTATTTTAAACATAGTTTAAATCGTTATATTCTTATACAGTTAATACAGTTTAATGACATTTCGGGGGGTTTTGAACCTGCTAAAATCCCTCTTCAAATCGTATTAATATATATTAGTTTCTTGACTGAAAAACATTTTTAACGGCGAGAAAATGATTTCAGAAGAAAAGAAGTTCATTAAAAAATTATATGTTGACATAAAATAATAAAAGATTATATTCAATAATAGTCTATATATTATTTCATTAGTTGTCTAATATTATATAAAAAATGTATGATTTATAAATAAATAAGATAAATAATTTAATAATATTTATTTATATAAATATATAATATAATATATAGCCGATGATTTGACAAAATCTTTATACGTGTACAATACTTTGTGTAATTACGAAACAGTAAAATTTGTACGAGGTATTTCGATACAACACTGGCGGTGTATTAATATTAATTTTTTTTATTATTAAGTTTTGATATAACAAAACAAATATATTAGAATAAAAAACTTTCATGTTATTATCGTATTTACGTATATATATGTACCTATATACAATCATTTTTTTTTTATTTGAAATTTTTTAAATTTTGATGTCGGGAAAGCCACAGATTTTATATTAGAAAGCACTGATAGTAATTTTCAGGATTCAAAAACCAATTTATCCCCAACTATTAAAAAAAAAATGAATTTTTATGATTTTTTTATTTAAATTTTTATATGCATTTATATCCTTATACATTTAGAAACTATTTAAAACCGTAAAATTATATGTTATTATCAAATCAATAGTTATAGCTAATACTCATTCAGAATTTATAATATTCATAATACCTACCTACTAAATATTGATTGATTTTTTTTAAAACATAAATTAAAAATAATGTAATAAGAGTAAACTCCAGGAGATAATTAATAATTTTGTTTCAGTTTTATTTTTCAAATAATATATTGTATTATTGTAAAACATATCATGAGATTATTTTGTAAAAAAAAATATATAATATATAATATATATATATTTTAATAAAATATAAACAGCGAAAAAATATTAAATAATATTTACACTCATCGTATGTATCGTTTTGTCATTTAATAAAATCTATTAATACTAATACTAATGAAATTCATATTAATAATTATGGCGTGATTGAAAATTTCAATAAAAATGTATTATATTTACGTCAAAAATTTGTCCGTTATTACTGCTTACAGTTTTTAACGAAACTGTAAATTAAAAATTTATTGTTGGTATCTGTCTATTAAAAAAAAAAAAAAAATCGTTATCTCGTTCTCTTTGGTCGCAATTTCAATTTAATAATTCATTATCTTTTATTCACTTTGAACGAAATTTTAATTTAAGAGGACGCCATGTATGCAAATCTTAAGGGACTACATAATATAAGCAATTTTTAAGAAATTTGAATGAAAATGACAACCTTTTAATGTTCCAAACAAATAGGGTATGTACCCTCGTTTTAATTTTTAGTCCCTATATAAATGTCAGTACAATTATTGGTACGGCGTGACCGGATGTCTGCGCGTGGTCGAAACCGTTGCCGTTGTGCGTCTTCACGGCATTACTTTTTCCTTCGTAATATATCCGGTGATCACCGTGGAGTAGACCACAATCGTGCCCCCGGGATCCCTCAACAGCGGTGAGGTCCAGATGGACGTATTTTATTTCATGCAACTACGTGATATTTTGGTAATAGTTATAATAATATTTATACAGGGACGGACAGTGAGACGGGATGATTCGAGGTGTGGTTGTTGAAATGGTTACATGCTTAATCAACATGATCTACCATCAGTCAGCTCGCTATTAGTTTACATTGCAAGAATTTCCTCGAATACTGTGAATTATTGTCAGAGCCGTAGCAAGATTTGATAGCACCCTTGGCAAAGAACCGAATTTCCGCCCCTAAATTGGTAATAAGGAAAAAAGTCATCAATTTTTTGGAGTTCTACCCCCATTCCTTAAAAATCTAGTTAATAAGCCAAAAAAGAAAATCATTAAATTACATTTACAAGATTTTGCCTGTCGAATTTTCACCCCCTTGGCCTGGGCCAGTTTCACCAAGTCCTTGCTATGGCTCTGATGATTGTTCCTGGGTCGTGTCATTTCTTGAACTGGGGACATCCCTTGGTCCCTCGCTCTCCTGATTTTAACGACTTGCGACTTTTTTCATGGGATATTTCTGGATGCCCCAAATGATTTTGTTTTGAGGTACCAAAATTCTAGCAGTGTGGTTAATGCAGTATATACTAAATGGTAAGTTATAGTAATAAGGACGTGCAATGACCGTCGTCCCTATCACCACTTTACGAGCTTTTAACCCTACCTTAAGTCATCCGATTTTACTGCCGGACCCTGTATAATATATATACTTTGGCCGGTACACATAGTTAGGTAACCTAATTAATTCTTTACTATCTCATATTGAGATGCATGTTTCTATTTATTATTGTTTGTAATATTGTTCGTTCGATACTATCGGGTCATCGGCCCTTCATGATGTTTGGATTTTATATATATATATATATATGTACATTGTTTGTCACGGAGCGATGTATGCTCTCGTCTACCATTTGTTTTGTTTAAATGTATTTCTATTGCAGTTTAACGTCAGTCGAGCTTTCTTTACAATTAACTTTAATAAACCATATCAATTCTCTATAAAAAAAAAAAAAAACTATAACTATTATTTATTTATTTTTAAATATTTTAAATTTATCCTTTTGTCTAGAAAAAGGTGTTCCGACCGTAGGGTCTGGGTTTATGGTTAGCGATCCTTCCATGCCATTCAGGTCCGTCACATAACGCTTGGGAATGGGGTCTGAGAATGGCGAGATGTTATAAAGTAAATTTACAAAGTAATTTAAACAAAATTGATAATGAATACCACGTTGTATTATTGTGAAATTACAATATTTTTTAATTAAATCGTTTTACAAGAAAAATATTTACTTGGGCTATTGTAGTAATTAAGAAACCAAATTTTTACACAATATTGTAGATAAAATTATTTGTATTCAACAGTCATTCTTTCTTTAAAATTAAAATCTTAAAAAGGTTAGAATTTTGTAAAACTATATTTTGGGGGACTTTTACAAATGGAATAACATTATCTATAATTTGGAATGTCGAAATATATACTTGTATGTATATAATAGGATGGTAGAATACAGATAATTTTGTTTAGAATATTGTGTGAAAATTTATTTTCTAATATTATGACTACAGTCTATGACATTTGTTTCTCAAAACAGTTTTTTTTTTATGTAATTTAAAAGAATGCATATAATATATGTGTGGTGTCTTTTTAATTATGGCAATTTGCAAAATGAAATGATTTAAATTATATATTTCGAGTATTATATTATCTTTAATAGATAAGATTAGATATAGGTATATGACAGTCTTTCAACGAATAGAAGTCATGTTGCAAAATCAACATGGACATTTTATAACAATTATATTAAATAATATTTTATTTTTAATACTAGATTAGACCAGAATGAACATTTTTGGGCTATCTAAAACATGTTCACTATTTTATAAAAAGTATGGCTGTAAGACAGATATCATCATTTTCAGGTTAATTGTAAATTATGCTCACATTGTTCAAAAAAAATTAGCGATTTTATTGGTTATAAAAAAAACGACAACATTATTTGTCTAATAGTATCATTAATAAGAAGTATACCCATATTGTATCATAATATTGAACATTATAAAAAATTTTCAAATGTATATTATAAATTTGAAAAATTCAGATTTCGTTCTAAGACTACGTATAGGTATCTACTTTTTAAGTAGCAATAAAAGCATGTGTTATTTCTTCTGAATTTTTGTTTTTATTAAATGCATTCTATGAAATAATTATAGTTTCTCCTCTTCTCTGGTTGACTTTAATTAATAGATTGCATTTATGTTGGTTTACTCATTTATAATTATTATTTATTTACAAAAGTATCAATTAATTTGTATTTTTATGTTTTTTTCTTTTACTTTGTCATGATGTTCCTTAAAAATATTTTTACACGTTTAGTTACAAAAGACGAAACCTTTTATACATTTCATAAAAAAATAAACAATAAAATAATCAATATTATTTTCTTCTAATTTTAATGAGAATCAACTTCAAAAATGACAGAAATTCATCCCTTTTGCGAGCCGAAGGAAACTGTAGTTACATTTTGGCATTCAGACATGTATTAATATTAAAACAATATTATATACGTTGTTTACTTTTTGAGACTTGAAATAAGTAAGTTCTTTAGAACCTTGCAGATTTCCAAAGAAGTTTCTGAATTATTTATAATGTATTTTGGTGACTTTTTTTTCTTTAGTAATACAAACTATGAGCTTAACGATTTTATGGTTCTTTTGAAATTTAATTTGTTGAATTTAAATTGAACATACTATTTTAAGTTATGTTAAATTAATAATTCATGTCAGTTGATATTTAATTAATTTTTTATTACTCTGGAATCATAATAAATATACTGTTTAGAAATCAAGTAATTAGTGGTAGAAATGTGTTGACTGTATAACGTATATTTATCTCCAATGTATTTTATATTTTATTTTGATTTGCAATTGTAGTAAAATTATATTTACGTATAACATTTTAATTAATTATATAACTACTATTTGAAATTTTATTGTATTTAAGTAACTACTAATTAATGTTTAGACAAGCAATTTTTATACTTTATTACGTATGAGTTTTTAGTATACATAAAATAATATACAATGAGAAAAATATACAGATATTATAGTGACAATCGATAATGTCTTTGAATTAAATTATAGACCGAAGATAGAATTATTTAAGTTACGGAACGACATTGCAAGTAATTCAGTAATAATTCGATCAAAGTCAACAATTAATAATATCAATGATATAAAACTATATATTTCTGTATTCCATTTATAAAAATATTTACACCAAAAATAAAATTATAACATTTATAATGAGGTTAAATACAAGGAAAAGATACTGTTTAAAGATTCGTCAAAAATTTATTTTTGAATAAAGAACGTATTTTTCATATCCCACTTACTAAATCACAGTATGAGTTACATAACAACTAATACTCCAATACATGTCTAAAATAGCGTAGATTCGACGTGATAGCGTAGTGTAGTCATGGAACGATTTTCAGATATATGTAAGATTGTGATGATACCGTTCGTCGTAATTTTCGTGATAAAATAAAATAGTTGTGTTATCGAGTCGTTTATAATTAATAAAATTACACAACATCTGACAAAAAGTGTGAACATAATATATAGCATATTATAAACCGGCCATTTTGTTGTTGTTGCGAGATTACAGTTTCAAGATACATTTTTAATATGGTGAACATATTTTAGACCACGTGAGATCGTACTTTCTGATTTAACTTATTCTGTGAACATACCATTAACATATATATATTTTTTAAATGTATATTTTTTACCTATTACTTAACGTATACGACTGTGAATTTTTTGTCAAATAATATTACCGTACTATTGTAGATTATGTCTCTTGATTACTAATAGACAGTTTGTCGATTAAATGTTATGCAACACTTGTTAATATTATATTCCACACATCCACTTATCATGCACGTTAGATTATTAATATTATACTTAGAAAATAA
Organism: Pemphigus obesinymphae; assembly: GCA_025469235.1. Classification (NCBI taxonomy): domain Eukaryota; kingdom Metazoa; phylum Arthropoda; class Insecta; order Hemiptera; family Aphididae; genus Pemphigus; species Pemphigus obesinymphae. Next base: position 3,201 of record JAIPRL010012893.1, on the reverse strand, counting down.
TATTACGTAATATGCTGTTCTATTAAATTTTAAGTGCATGTGGGATTCCCAGAAGCGCGTTGCCCGGAGTATCAACATTCATTCGTCGGCCCCTTCTGCCGGCGATGAGTATAAATAATATGAGAGAATATGTAAGTACTTAATTATTATACTAGAATATTTGATAAATATTTAATAGTGACAATTATTATTTGTAATAACACCAATACCGTTGGGAATTAACTGACTAATCTCTATATAGTATAATTGCATACTTACTTAAATATGCACCGTTGATGGTAAAAAAAAAAAAAAACATTAAAATGTAAAAAAGGAGTTAGAGTAATATCAATCATTGTTGACAAGATTTTTTTGTCATAGATCGTTTGTTTGTTTTCACAAGAATTAAGCGTAAACCTAATAATAATTTGTTGATTGTGAGGAAAGAACTAATTTGCCCGCACAAGATATTGGAAACATTAAAATTTTCACAACAAATGAACAAAATATTTCCGGAAATATTATATTCAAAATATTGGTATTTTATTTAAATCATATTTGGACTCCAAATGTTTAAACTAAAATGTACTTAAAATATTATAATTTCAATTTTATTAGAATACAATTGAAAATATTTTGTAAATATTTTAATATTAAATATTTAAACACAAAATGTATGTTGTCCAGGAAAAATAATTTGTTATTATTTGATAGATGGCTATAGGTGACGAACTACGAAGGCAACATGAAAGCGAATCCGTTGGCCGCAGGGATTAGCAAGCTGTAGACGCGGAACGCGGTTAGTGTTAACCTTGTTCAAGGATGGGCATCAACTAGTTAATAGATTAAAATTAAGTTATTGTTAACCTATTAACTTTACTAGTTAATTTTGTAAACCGTAAGCTTATCATATTTTTAGCTAAGATATCTGTGAATAAGTTATTATCAAGTTAATATTTTTTATGCAAAGTTATGATAAGTTTATACATTATTTTTAAAATATTTATAATAATATGTTCCTTTATATGTTATAATATGCATATTTTGATTTTAAATTTTGTATAGGTACCTAAATTACTATATTATTATAGTGTACCATTTTATAGTACATTTATTTACGGATATTTATACTGATCGTATTAAATACCTATTAAAAACATAATATTATTTAACTTCAAAATAATATTTTATTGGACCTTAAGTATTCATAATAAATAATAGTAATATAGTAAGTTGTGATAAATATAAAATGGCAGTATAATTTTTAATACTTTTAAAAAAAATTGTAGCTATTATATTTCTGTACTTCATACACAATTTGCATTTAGTTAATAAATAGAGAAAAATAATTATTATTTAAATATAAGATTTAATAATGTATTATTTATAAATTATACATATCTATTTAACTTATCTATTTTTGTCTAAATTAACTATTATATATTTCAATTTTAATTAAAAAGGTAATTTGTATGTAAAAAATGGAAAATTTACCAATAAAAGGTAAAAAAAATTCAATTTATTAACTTTTGGATTACCTGAGTTAAGTTAACTAAAATATAGTTTTAAATTTTCACTTTAACAAGTTAATTCATTAGTTCGTTAAATGTTAAATTGTAACTATTTATAAAACTGTCCTTCTAAACTTAAATTTATCTCGTTAATTTTTTCATTAACTTTGCCCATCCCTGTTTTTGATACAATAACGAGACCCTAGGCGTTGGGAAGACAAATAATATTTGCGTTAGGATATACGTATACCATCCGTATATGTATATATTGTACGTGTTGTCTGTACCCAACAAATATCGTTCAGTCATGATGTACAGGTATATTTAAATATTTAACATTTTTCATTAGGTATAATTTGTTTTACTTTTTAGAAAGTGTACTAAATATTTAAATTATTTGGAAAATAAAATTTAGAATATTCAATTAATTAAAAATGTTGGATCTTAATAATATTTGCATATTATTGTAAAAAACAGTAACACGGCACTTTAGATAGGCAATTTAGGTATACCGCTGTAATGTGGTGCATTTCGTGACCAGAAATAAGAATCCAATAGGCTTACTAATATAATATAATAATATATAATACGAGTATGATAGATAGTAATGCTGTGTTGAACCAAATATTTACACAGAGATAAACTCGTTTAACTGGAGTTAAAACAAATTCTGTTGCATAAACCATGTTTTAAATTTTATCTGTTGTTCAATATGTACTTTATCACGAATTAAATTACAAGGCTATTTATCGCTGTGTAAAAATGTATACATAGTTAAATTCCGTTGTCAATATTAAGGTTGTAATATTAACTCCTACTGCTGTAACCATTTATTCATTATTTATAACTATAGTATACTGGTAATAACCAGTATATAAAACAACGATTAAGCAACACTCGTAAACAATCGTAAACACTCGTAGTTAATTTAACAAAAGTTTAAATAATTTACCAATAGATAACGACATGTTTGTGCAACCCGGCATTAGTATTATTAATTATTACCAATTAAATTCAAATAGTTGCAATAGGTATCTATTATATCCGTTCTTTAATTATAAATTATAATATTACCATTTAGGAAGCTGTGAAATTTGTATATAGCTATTACATTGAACTAATTAATACAAGTTTTGTGAAATTTTAAATTTTGAAATATTTCTGAAATTCCTGAATAATTATCGTTTTATTATGGTTTTATATAATTTTTATAAATCTATATTCTGTATTTTAGGAGTCGTTTATTTTTTATAATTTAACTTGTGTCGTATACGTCAATGTGGATTTTGACGTATGTGGCAACACAAATTAATAAAATAAAACTTACTACAAAATACTTTAATTCAATCGCAAACGTATATTAATATAAAACATAAATAGTATATCTCACATATTCGGAGGTCTCTTGCGAGTAACCCTTCGCGAGCGAGACTGACCATAATGCCATCATAATTTTATTAACAGTAATAATTAGAAAAAATGCAACATTGACAATTTATAACTTCGACGGGTGTGATGATATTTTTAGGTTTGTAACGTCACAGATACCTGCATATAACTTTTATGACTGCAGTATCGGTCATACGGTGCACAACAGATGGCGCTCAAATCCTGGGATGACTACCGACGCCCTACCTTGCGCAAAACCTTTAATAATTTTAATAAAAATGTAAATATAAATATAATTAATTAAATAATTGTCATTATGTAA
>JAIPRL010012892.1:0-11376 GCA_025469235.1 Pemphigus obesinymphae | reverse complement strand
TATTTGTGCCGACTTGATAATCGATATTTTTTATATTTCAATTTTCGAAAACGTCAATTACAAAAATATTGGACAATTAAAATTTTTAAATTTGCCGACTTGAGATTGAGTTAAAATATAGACTGTGGCAAATGTATGAGTTGCCACCCCCCAAATGACGCCACTGGGTATAATGTATATTATCAAACATTGTAACATTTAACAATTGTTGTGCTAAAATGTTTCATCTAAAAATGTATATTTAAAAATTTCAAAAAAATAAAATTTTTAGAATCGATATTAACCGGATTTATTATTTGAGTTCCGGTTCAATTTTGGTTTCAAACAAAAGGATTCGGGTACCGATTACGTTTTTCCTTATATTTTATGGTTCCGGTTCTGGAACCGTTTAATTTCGGTTCAGTTCCAGTCCCTGGTAGGTACCTATGTTATGTTATGTCTTATTCAATAAGCAATACAGAAAAAACACTTTCATAAAGGTACATGTATAATACCTAACATAATTTACCATAAAAATAACAAACTAAATAAATGTTGTAGTTGGAACCTACTTAGGCTATTAAAAAGAGTATATGATTAATTAATATTACCTATATTATAGAGTTTTAATAATAAATAATATTATTCAATTAAATAATACTGTGTATAAAAATTAGTATTTGTAATTTACAAAGCCAATTTTATGTTAGGTAGTTAATAATAAAAACAATTATGTATGTTTATGCAAGGGAAGGGAAGTGGAACTAAGTCCAGACCTAAGTATAAATCTTATAATATTTTTTCAATTCCTAACAATATATTTTTACATTAACTATTAGTCTTTGGTGGATGCAGTGGCGTATTTAAGGTAGAGGTGGTTAGGGGGCAAATTATCTCGGGCATTACGTTTTAGGGGCAACAAATTTTAAAAGGTTTTGTTTGAATAATATTATCACTTGTTTTTGAAATATTTGATATTCAATGTTTTTTTCAGTTTGGAAAAAAATAAAATTAATACTTTATTTTTATTTTTTTTTTGCTTATATTTTATGGGGAAGGTAATTTAATAAAAAGTAATTTCTTTGTGATTTTTGCTTATTTTTACACGTTTTGAAGGAGTGTTTCGAATTTAGTTAGTAAAATTATAAATTGATAAAAAGAAAGTTGATGACCTTTCCTTTTTTTTTTCTTATTTACATTTTAAAGCTGTATTTCGTTATATAGTATGTGTAATAATTTTTTGTGTACCTAGGTCAATGAAATTGCATTTGAATACGCCACTGGATGGGTGATTCGAGAATTCGAGATATGAATTTGAACCACCAATTTTAATAGAGTTCAGCGCCACTGAATTCCCTGCCCAGTATTAATAACAGCTAAGTCAAATTAGGAAAAAGTAGGGGCACACTGAATTTCACCATACACCTTGATAATATTATAAATAACATTTGTAAAAGGTTTCCATTGATATCACTTAGGCTTTAAAGGAATTCGAGGTCAAAGTCACGAAAATAGCTTTTTCGTAAATATGATTTTTTTCGTCGTAAGAATTTTAAAAATAAAAATTATGTAGGAAAGAATTTTCTATAAAAAGGTGTATTTTTTATGTACGAATAACCGTTTAAACTATTATAGATACGGCTTTTAATGTATCAACCTATAAAAAATATACAATAATACTATAATATATTAATATTTCCCTAATATAACTTACCTCCCCCCTTTACCAAGTTTTAGGGGGAATTAGATTACTTATCGCTAACAGTAATATATTTTTTTAAATATCTTATATCAAAAATAATTAATATTATGATACCTATACACGTTTTATAATAGGTACTTAAGTATTTACTATGACGTGGGGAGAATCGCATAAAAATATAAGTATACGTATCTACTGTTAAAATACAAATAAAAATATAAATTAAAAATACAATGTAAATATACTAAACACGGTCAACAAGCATTTAAACACATTTACATAGGGGTTTATACAAGAGGAGGATGTGGGGGTCAGATCCTCCCATGAACTTTTTTTTATAGTGAAAACTTCTCCAATACCTACTTTATCGGGGGTTTTTTAAAACTATTTTATAATAATATTATATTGGTTTGCCTCGTATCTTGGTGGTTTTTCGTAATCCTGAATTCGTGCATTTCCCAGAATCAACTTTTGTGCTAAACACTCAAAAACACACACAGTAGTCTTAGCGTCTGACTAAAGAAAAATCAATTCGTAATTTTGTAAAAATTTGCACAATTTCATGATTTAGACCTCAAAATAGTAAATATAAGTGAATCAACCTAGTAAACTTAGACTAGGTACCTAAAAATATAAAATAGGTATACTAGCAAAATTAAACAAATTAGTAGGTATGCGTAATTTAGTGATTTTTTTTTTTTTTTTTTAATTCCTAGTATCCTATTTTGTTTATACATTTTCTATCAACTTTTGGAACTTTTAAAACAAATTTCAATGCGTTTGAATTAAAAAATTGATGGGAAAAAAGTATTTTAGATTCTAAGCGTAGCGCGGAATCCTATAGTGTTTTTACAAGGTTAATTATTTTTTTCTCTAAACAAATTTCTACCAGAAGGAGTAATCCAATCTTTACAAACTTACCCAGTTTCCAGTAGAAAATTGCATCTAGTTGGTACTTTAAAGATATAATTTTTCGATTTTTTCAATAGGTTTTTATTGCACATTACCAAAAAATGATGAAAGAATGGCAAAAATACGATTTTATCAAATCGAATTTTTTTCATTTCTTTGGATATCAAAAATTAATACAGACTATTTTTTAACTATTTGTTATTCACCTCAATGCCAGTGATTTAGACAAAACATTGGAATCACAATTGTTCCATGTTTTTCAACATGCTGGTTTGTTATATCCATACTATTTATTGTTAGCTGTGTAACAAACTTATTTCGGTACTTTTAATTTTTTTTTTATCAAATTATTTATTTGGCAATTTATTATATTATAAAATGTTCATTCTACGGGATTTTTGAGTTATTTTATCCAACATTTCTTTTATATCCACATGAATATTATGATGGATGTTTAGCATTTCTAAACTATTTATATATAAGGTATTCTGTGAGTGTGTACAAAATGAACATAGGTATAGAAACTTTAATTTACATTTACAGTCATAAAAAATACAATACACGATCTACTACTGATAACACACTGATAAACTGATATCACCCAGATCACCCCCCGTAAATAAGCTGTGTCCGGTCCATGAAAAGTCGGACCGTGCAGAACTTTACTGCATACTATTAGGTACAATAAGGATATGTAATTCCTGGTGATAGACTTTACCCACACCCCTATTACATCACCATTATTTTCATTTCTAATTTGTAATAAAAATAAGACAAAATATTTTTTAAATAAATTCAAGAAAATTAAAATTTTGAGAAATAATTCTTGGTTAAATATATTTGTATATACAAAAAATGTACTTATCACTAGGTACATACATTTTTAGTTTATACTACATTTGCGTTTTTGTATTAGGTACACACTAAAATATGGGCTATAATAGAGGTACCTATAATATATATATAGTATACTACTACCTATACCTACCTATTAGGTATGAAACAAGTACAAAATACTGTGCGTTTGCGGCATTGTAGCTACGAGTAGGTATATAGATTAATTATCCAAGAAATCCAGAAAACTTGATTTTTATTAGAAATAAATCATAGTATTTATATTTAACAAATATTAATTGATGTAGGTACCTATCTTTATTTTCTATGCTAATAAATGTTAAATTATACTACATTTTATTGATATCTACCTCTATTTAACTTAATGATTTAATTTTTGTTGATTATTGTATTTATATGTTAGGAGAAACTAGAAAGACAAGAGTTTTTATTCAGTAATATTCTATAGAGTTTTTAAGTTTATATAAAATTGAAATGTGTTTCACTGTCCAATCAAAAAAGTCAATATATAATAAAAATGACTGGTTGGTATTCAATGTTTATTTTATATAATAAATGGCTTTTAGCTTTTTATAAAATGTCATCTTATAGAAATAAATATATAAAAAAATAAATAATGTTAAAAAATGTATTATACCTATACGTGAGTTAGAGCAGCATTTAAACATTCAAATATAATATTGGATAGGCGGTTTTATATGGGTGTGGGTATCCCCCAAGGATCCCTTTATGATTAATTATTTCATCCCACCCATTAAACAATTTCGAAATACGCCGCTAAAATAGCATAAAATCATTTAACTAAAAGTCGTAAAAACTCCTAAACTAAATCCGACCGATAGCTTATAGCATTGATTAATTATACCATAGATAATCCACGTCAATGGACAATATGGAAACATTTGAATTAATAGTGGTGTGGCTCCAATAGATATCGTACTTGGTTTGTTTATTGAAATAATAATAGTTATTATGAAGACAATATTAATTTTATTACATTGTGATCGGACTTATAGGTATGCAAGCGACCTATGGATCCATAGTCAAACCACCGAATAAAATCGAAATAATAATAAGATATGCGTTCCAAGGCGCGGGGCTCGCAGCAGCGACTGTTTATATATTTACATTGATTAATCAATGATATTTATATAACTCCGGTCATCTGTAGGAAAACAAACCGGCTGAAAAGTGGCCGAAGTGACTGGCGACTAAACCTAGCCGCGGCTGTAAGCGCTGCTCCTTGAAACACATTAATATAATATGTAGTTTCCACACTACGTGGATTATATTATACATGGCTCCAATTTTTATTCCATTCAGTATTTCCGAAACAGTTCAATCATTTTATTCTCATTCAGCTCATAATAGGCAGCTCTCGAGAAGTACTTTTTTGACACTTCCCATCAGCGCCGTAACTAGACCATTTGGGGCCTGTGTGCAAAACTTATATTTGGGGCCCTTTATTTCTACTAATTATAAGTAATATTATATATAAAATTTACTACGGTTTATGTACTAATTATGCATCATATATGTAGATATATTTATATATATATACATAAATATATATGTGTGTGCTACTATAATTTAGTCATAATAAGATTTAACAACTTGAATACATACCTATTATATAGAAATACCCACATAATTAATGTATTTTAAAAGGAGGGCTATACAAATCAGGAAAATATATAATAAGAATAAAATATTTGGTAGTGTTATTTGGAATGATTTTTCAAAAAAATGATAATAAATAAAAAATGGTATTATATAGGAATTTTAGCTGATACAATATTTTCAAATATGTACTCACTTTAATTATTTTTAAATTTAAATAACAAATGGAATAGATAGAAAATTTGAAAAAATAATTAATGTAAAAAATAACAGGTAATACACTTATAAAAATAAAATAAAATATATATCAAAAAAAAATAACAATATGTATAATAAAATTAGTTTATATTATAAAAAAAATAATTAGGTAGGTATATAGAAATAAAATATACCTAGAGTATTTGAAAAATGTTTATGATGATAAGAAATTAGTTTTGACTATAAGTAATCATAAGTTTACAAATTAATAATAAAAAAACAAAAAAAGTTTGCATTCCGTGTTTTTATCGTTCCGGGAAGTTGTTTTACGGAATATTACGGCTTCCCTTTTTTATTTGTATTCCTTTTTTTGTTTTTTATTATTAATTTGTAACCTGATGATAACTTATTGTTGAAACTAGTTGTTATCTTCATAATTATTTTTTAAATACTCTAGGCATATTTTATTTTTATGTATTGCTTTTTTGTAATTTATATTAATTTTATTATATATATTATAATTTTTTATAATATATACTTTATTTTATAATATTGCTTATTTATTTTTAATATAAATAGTATTTAAACATGAAATAAATTATTTTAAAAAATTATTTTTTCTTGAGTTTAAATTTGCGAAATTGTTAATAATAGTATTAACATCTATTCTAGAAGTTTGAAGTCTTTCAATATTCAAAATAGCAATTGTTGTGAACCGAATCCTGAGAAGTTGATTTTCGTAGATAATCTATAATAAGTTTAAGTTTTGAAAATGAACGTTCCGCTAAGGCTGATGTTACAGGAATAGTCAAAAATATAGTTATACTTGTAAATATATCAGGAAATAAAGTAGTAAAATCGTTGCATATAAGATATTCTGCTAAATCTTGAATGCTCATTTTTTTCAAATAATCACTTTTAAAATTTGACAACAGAAAATGTCTCAAAGATAATATTTGACGTGTAAAATCAGAACTTATATCTTCTCTGTATTTATAAAATAATATGACGATCTTAATATTAATTCTTCCATCATTGTAATCATTGTGTGTGACTCTAATATACTAAAATTCTCATAAACAGATTGCATTCTTACAAATCTCTCTTTAAGTTTTAGAAATGTAGTATCTATAATTAGATAAAAAATGGTTATTTTAAAATTATCTTCAGTTATTGTCAATCATCTATCCCCATCAACTTCATCAAAATGCTTACTTGCAATTCGTTGACGTTTATTGTGATACATAAATGGAATGTGCCATTTTTCACACATTGCTTTAGCATTATCCACAAATAAATTGTATTCACCCCGCATTTTATCAATGTCTGCATAAGCATTTTTTAATAGCTTATACGCCTGTTGTAAATTTATATTAATACATTGCAAAATTTTTGGGACAATAAATAAAGACTTTAACATTTTTTCCCATATACATAATAGTAAAACAAATTCAGCAGATTCAATTTTTTTTTAAAGAGCTTTAGCTACACTTATCTCATCTAATTTAGTACTCATAAACTGAATGTTTGTCAGAGCTTTCAAAATATCAAAGCAACGTTCTTTCAATGAAAATAGAGCATTGTGACGTGCTTCCCAACACGTTTTACATAACTTTTTTAGCGGTTTTTTTCTTAATTTAGAACTTTCTTCTTCTCCAAGAGCTAATTGAGACCACCTCGGTGCACTAGAACTAAAAAAATTGTAAATATCTTGAACAGTGTCGAAAAAATATTTTACATAACTTGTAGTTTTGGCAGCGTTACTTATAACCAAATTTCAATTGTGAGAACAACAATGGACAAATTTTGGTACAATTTCAGTAATTCTCTTTTGGACACCCGAGTTATGACCACTCATGACAGCAGCACCATCATATCCTTGACCTCTGCACTTCTCAATATTTAACTGGTATTTGGACAAAATATTTTGCAATAATTTAGCGTAATCAGCAACAACATGTTTTTCTAATAAAAAAAAAATCCTAAAAATGATTCTTTAATTTCAATCTCTTTTTTTTCATAGTTTACAGAATTATAACAAATTATAAGATTAATTTGATCTTCCTTAGTTATATCTTGAGTGGAATCTATTATCACAGAGAAAAAACAACTATTTCTAATATCATTACAAATTATACGACGTAACTCAGTGGATAAAATGTCTATTATTTCATTCTGAATTAATGGCCCAATATATTTAATTTTCTGATTTTCATCGTTCAATATATTATTTAAAACGGGATCAAACTCTGCAAGAAGATTGATGCTTCGTAAAAAATTACTTTCATTAGGATTTTTTATCTTTAAACTACCTTCATTACCTCTTAAGGCTGTATTACCAGCAGTCAAACTTAAAACAATTTTTATGATTCACTTTAAAACATTTCCCCATAACATTGCTTCATGAGTATACTGTTTTTCTATATGTACATCAATAGTTTGATTTTTTACTCCAAAAAGATTTTACCATAGTTGCATCTAAATGTTGAATTGATGATTCATGCCATTGTATACTTTGGGATAAATGTTGCCAATCGTTCATACCATTGATCCATTCATTCTTGAATTTCCCATTATTTCGCTCAGCAAACAACCAACATGTTTCACAATATGCCACAAACAAACTTTGAATAGCACAACCCAAACACGAGGAATCCTTAAACCACCCTTTGTTACTGCATGATAGTAATGCAATGAAAAACATCTATTTTCTGTCCTGGGAAAATCTATATTAGGCTTGCTTGGTCCAAATTTTATAATGCTTCTTTTCAGTGAATCAGTTACTGTTTCATCAAATTTTCCATGGTCAGTAGAGTCTATTTTAAGTCTAATTCATCAGTTTTACCTAAAATATACATAAATAATTACAATGTTACTACTTTATTAAACTGTTAAATAAACCACAACATAAATTATTATGCATTCCTTAATGTGTATACTGTTAAAATTTTACATATTATACAATGTTCAATACTAATGTAATGTATATGAAATTTGATGAAGTTTTTCATTCCTTTTATATAGGTATATTGAAATAATATCTGAGGGGGCCCCAATCAATATTTATAACTTCAAAAATAAGGGCTTCATGTTGTACTTAGGTACCTTTTTTTATTTTATTCAAAAGAATTAAAATAACTATATGAGATACATTAAATTTAAATAAATACATTTATATTATCTTATTTATTGAACATCTTTTTTGATGTTTTTTTCCTTATAATCTGTAGAACCTACAGAAAATTGGCCATTTTTAATGATTAAATGTTTGTTTCACAATTTAATTTATGCATGTACAAATTGAAAAAAAATCTATCAATAAAAAAGTGTCCGGTAAAGTAAATTTGTTCCAATTTTTAAAAAATTAAATTGAAAATTAAGTTGATATATTAAATTGTAATTCAAAATACTACCCTATATAATTTAGTAAAAAAGTATTTATTTATTTATTTATTTATTTATTAACGCCTAAACAGGCAATTTTTTACAAAATTAATTAATTATTAGAACATAAATTACAAATATATACAGCTAAAGTAGGATAACAAATACAAGAAAATATATGACAATGATAAGTATCAACAAAACTAATAATAACTTAACAATCAAATACAAATAAAATGTAAGAGCTATAAATTACACGAAATCAAAATCAGAACCAAGGAGGTTAGCATAGCGGAGCATTCGGTGTATAGGTTGATTGTGACCATAAAAAGTAGTATGGTGAGGAATATTGAAGGGGGAATGGTTTCTGGAGAAGTATGATGGCACACGAATATTTATATGGGAAAGAAGGTAGGGAGCATCTAAAAAACCATTAAGTAGAGAAGTAATACATTTAATGTCCGCATCTGAGCGCCGAGAAGCAAGAGTGGGAACTTTAAAAGAGTGACATAAAAGGGAATAGTCATGACAAGGGTGTTTTATTTTAGACATATAGGCGATGTGGGCGAGAAATTTGTTTTGCACTCGCTCAATACGTAGCTGATCTTTAGCTAGGTATTATTGTCATACTGTAAATTAAGAACAACAATCAAGTTCACATAAATATTGCATTGCATTTTATTTTTTAAATAAAAACAAATATACATTACCTTCTTCATAAAATATATAACTGTGTAGTTAATTAAATACCTACCTCGGCAGGTATTATAATTTAAAAAATATAATGTTGCAGGTTTTAAATTATATACTATAATATATTATTAAACATTGTATTGAACATACCATAGCCTATTTGTTAATCTTAATTCTTAATTATATTTTATACATTGTAATGTATAAATACAGTTTCACTTACTTGAAATGTCAATAGTGTCTTGAAAATCATCATTAATACCAGAAATTTTAATAGGATATCTAGGAAATTTGTTTACTTTATCTATATTTTCATCTGCTTGTGATCCAGAAGCACCTAAAGAAAATTGATTTAAATAATTTATGAAGAGTGTAAGGGTGAAATTTTATTTGACTTACATGGTCCAAATTTTCTATTAACGACAAGTACATCATTTGCAGATTCTCCAAATTGATCACGGTCGGTGGAGTAGTCTGATTCATCAGTTTTACCTAGTATGTATACATAAATAATTAAATGATACTACTTATTCAAAGGTAAACTATTCAATAAACCATAAAAACGGAAACTTCTTAATGTGTAGGTAAGTATATTAGGTAATGCATTTTACATTTTTACAATTATGTAAAACTGCAGTGGCATATACATAATTTTTAAAGGAGAGGGGATCAGTAACACAAATAATTTAGGTCATAAAAAATGTGTTAGTATTATCAAAAGTAAGTATTGGAAAAGCACTCATTATAACAAAAAATTAAGATCATGGGGGATCCGAACCTCACATCCTCTCAATCGTATATGCCCCTGTATAGTAGGAAAAATATACCAGTTATTAATATATCAATTAGGTAGGTAGATATTATTTTTTAAATTAAACATAAATATTACCTATATTAGATAATAGAATAAAATGTAGGTATTACTGTGCATTTATTCTTAAATTCTATAATAATTGGTACACAGTTTCACTTACTTGAAATATCAATAATGTCTTGAAAATCATCATTAATATTTGATAGTTTGCTAGGATAACTAGAAAGTTCACCTATTTCATTTCCATTCTCAACTGCATGGGATATAGAAGCACCTAAAAAAATGTTGGGGTTATTCAAAATTTAGTTACAAAAGTATAAATTCTAATGTGCCCACATATTTTAAATTGCTATCCTACATTTATGATGTTCATAGCACATTATTTAGAATTTAATATTATTTCGTTTTTAACATAAAAACTTACCTTTATCTCTTGTAGCTACCCAAGACAATAAAGAAGTTGATAGTTTCTCATTTTCTATAACTTGCTTTTGCTTCTTTTTACGTTTTTGACAACCACTCGGAATCAATTTCTTCGACATATTTTTATTATAATTATTTCTTCTTCTCCTTCGCCTTCTCTCCCAACTATTTGGGGTCAGCCACCCTGGTCCTTCACTTCCACTTAACTCTATTTGCCGCATCTTCTTCACTTACTCCCACCTTCTTCATATCACTCTCCGTCACATCCCCCATCTCTTTTTCGGTCTACCTCTCCCCCTCTTACCAACAACATGCATTTCTCTTACTAATCTTACTGCCTCAGTCTCTTCCATCTTTAATACATGCCCAAGTCATCTGAATCTATTCTCTCTCATTTTGTCTACTATCGAAGCTTCCTCTAAACTACCTCTGATATACTCATTCTTTATTTTATCCTCTCTAGTAACTCCACTCATCCACCTTAACATTCTCATCTCCGCGACACTCATTCTCTGTTCAATCTTTCTATCTACTGCCCAACATTCTGTTCCATACATCATTTCAGGTCTCACCACTGCCTTATAAAATTTACCTTTTAACCTAATAGGGATTCTTTTATCACACAGAATACCTGACGCTTCTCACCACTTCGTCCATCCACACTTAATCCTGTATTTCATATCCTCTTCGAAACCCCCATCTTTCTGTACAACGGACCCTAAATACTTGAACCTCTCCACTTCTCCCACCACATCCCCACTTAACTTTATTTCTAGCCTTTCCCTATTCCCTCTGT
>JAIPRL010012891.1:0-11377 GCA_025469235.1 Pemphigus obesinymphae | reverse complement strand
TCAGACCGACTCAAAAACGACACCGGTCTGAATGCGCACTTTTTACTGATTGATCACGACAAAGAACATAAAAAACGGCCTACTATTACCGAAGTAAACTGGTGAAAACACGGGAGCGTGATGATATACGTGCAATTACGATATGATGATATATAATGTTTGAATTATATATATTAATTTAAATTATTTTTATAAAAATTACCTAAGTCGACTCCAATTAGTCAAGAAAGAAAGCGAGCGAAGGAGAAGAAGAACCCATAATACTAAGATTAATAATTATAAATTACAAAACATAGTGAAATCACTTTTTTTCGTATTGAATCGTTATTTTTTTCATAAATATAGGTAATTTTTTTTATTATTCGATACCAAATTTAGGTAGGTACCCACTCATATGTACTTTAGTTATCTACATACATATTTTACTATATTAATTTTAAAATTACTTATTTTTTTATTAATATAGAATCATAAACTGTATACACATATAGTATAATAATTAGTAGATCTATTCGCAGAACATGAAATTATTTAAAAACGTAAGCATTTATTATATATTATTATTTATTGTATCAGAAATATATGTAGAATATTTTTAATTCTTAAAATTGGTAACACTTCCCAAGAGGCAGTATAAATACTTCAAGTGTGTATGCTAAAGCCGCCTCTATCTTACTCTATGGTTTAAATATGAGAAATTTCGAACGTTCTATTATCGATTCTGTAGGTTAATGGAAACGGGAATGAACCGCCCGTTCAAATCCCACTTTGCCTATTTTTTTTTTTTACGAATTTTTTTTATCTGATATTCGAAATCGTAATTTATTTTCTTATCATTTTTTTTTTTTTCGTTTGTTTGAATTAAATTTTGTACCCACCTACTTATTTTATTTAATTAAATTATGCGTTATATAATACCCTGTAATGAGTTCGTATTTAGTATTTAAGTCTGTCCGGCTGATTCATAGAATAGGTAGTTACCTATACTATATTTTTTTATAATTCATAGTAATGAATTTAAAATCGTAGGACTTCCGTAGTATTTTTCACAATTTCAATTACATTTATATTAATCTGAAGACAATGGTTATATATTAAAATTTTTCTCAAATATATATTGAGGTTGAGTAAAATGGGTTCGAGAGAAAACGTGGTTCGAGTTCTTATAAAATTCCGATAATAAATTGACAATTATTGTGAGTTCGATCAATTTTCGGATTACTTATTTTGTCAGCCTATTCGTCGAAAACACTTTAGGAGTGAATGACTATCTTTTAGAAAGCGAATGCGAGTGTCCGCCGTAGGCGGAATATTTTTAAAATTAATTAACAATATTATTTCCGATAAAATACATAAACTGATGTATACGAATTTCAAAAGTAATTCTACTAATGTGATGTTGTACTCAATAAAAGTTAAACTTACAAGGTGTCACGCTCGATTGGAGTTTAAAATTCAAGACTCAAAAAGTGTTGAACCTACAAATAGTCTCACATATAAAAGGAGTTGCATCCGGCAGGTGTTGCACTTAAAGCTAGTTTTACAATAAGATTGCAAGGTTTATAGATAATGGTGCTGCAGATAGCTGGCTGCCATCATAGTTTTCGATATAACACAATATTACGGAAAACAAAATATACAATAATAATATTATTATTTTGTATAGGTACTTAGGTACCTATCTCGATAATAATTGTTATTATTTATATTTGTGTATTTTTATATTCATCTCAAACATAATAAGTACCATACATAATTTGTATTGAATTTTTGTAATATTTATAATAGGATGATAAAAAAACTAAAGTTTATAAAAGTATAGACATTTTATATATTATAAAAACATAGCGTAAAACAAGTTACATAGAGTTGGGCAAAAATTATGGATCAATTATTTCGGGTAGCATATGATCCAATTCATATGATATGATCCAAGTAGAACACTGAAAATAGTATTTTATTAACAATATTATATTATGTTATTATTTTTAAAATGTCGATATAATAGGTACTGTTTGCGCCAATATGTCGGATATTACGAAAAATATTTGAATTTAATAATATCGGTCGTTTCAATGCGCGATAAACCGGCCGGCAATTAATCGAATCCGTCCATCCCCTTCCGCTCCTTACCTATTTTAATTATTCGGTTTTGTGTAATTATTATTGTTATCGTTTTCATATGTGTTGTTCTTAATTTTCTTTGTATATTATTATTATTAAAATCTTTTTCGTTCCGCGTTTGCCATTGAGGCAACACGTACCTATTATAATTCTGTCGTCTCGTCCGTGTTCACCATCATGGCAACGCATACCTACTACAGTCATTGTGTATTATAATATTATCGTTTGTTTATTCGTTCACTATTATAGTAAACTAATCTTGTAATACGTGTTTTTTAATTCTCTTCGTATACACAAATAGTTACTGACATTCTTTGTAAATGTATACATTATATTTTATAAGTACTTTTCCCAAATGTCACAAATAAAAATAAAAAGTCAATCGTAAATATCTCGAACGAGTTATTTATTTATTAATTTCATCATTTGTTGGTTGACTATCATCCTTGACTTCTCCTGTCAGTTCACCACCATAAGCAATCAACGTGTCTGGCAATCCTGCGTGTTTTGTGGGTACCAAATAATAATCGCCCGAGATCAGGATTGGTGCCAGACTCCGAGTTCCAGGTAAGACCTATATCGGCCGTCAAGGTCATCTAGTTGTGTCCATCACCGGATCTCGCACCCAAGTCAATCAATCACCGACCACAGTTAAGTGTAATTTTTAAGTACCTCTCTATTTTGTTCTTGTATAAAAATTAAACTGTTTCTTACTCATTCCTTTTATTTGTCGCTTCCTCTATATTAATTATACTCATTTCATTTTCTTTTTCGTTTTCCATCATCTTGTTCTGTGTCTTTATCGTCATCGTCGCATGTTACGTGATTATGCATGAGACGTGACTTAAATTGCCTATTCATTATTAGTACGGCGTTAGGAACTAGGGTTGCCTATTCACACAAAATAAGGGGCCATACGTTAAGTTGCCTATCCAAGAAAGTTTTGACTCACGTCACTTAGGTTGCCTTCCCGACAAATTGTCAGAAAACTTTTTTTTTTATATTTTTATATTCTGTCGTGTGGCCTACGCCACTGGTCCTTAGGTCTGTCAGTGCTCCCCGCGCGAATAGGTACCTATGTACTGTATTACTATAATAACGAACGTGATGTCATTCATTTAATTAAGAACATACCTACATTCAAATAAAACATAATTCAATTTACCTTATGCCTATATAACCTACTAAGTGATATCCTGATAACATTTGAAAATGGGTAGATAATAACTGCACAATATGACAAAGGTCATTAAGACATACAACCACAGAATAGTTAGATATATATTATACATAGCTATATATATTCATGCTGGACATAATAATATCTACCCGTCTTCAAAATATTATTTGTATAAAATGTATATGGATCTAAATCTTCAAAATTGAAAAAAAAAAATTTTTTATAATTTAAATTATACTTATTCAATTGTATTTAATTTATATTATTGTAATTACAAACAATAAACAATAATAAGAATTACCATAATTTAGATTAGGTATACGGGAGAAATAAAGTATGTAAAATACATTTTGTTTATCTATTTAGTACTTATATTATTACAATTCGGACGATAATCAGTTAACTGTAAAGTTAAAAACACTAAAAAAAAGAAAAAAAACCGACAGTTTGTCCCATCAAAACAATTTTTTTAACCTATATAACTTTTATACCTAAGACATTTTATAAAAACTAAAAAAATAAAATACCACCTAAAATTGCCACTTCATAATTTGTCAACCGCCCAATTTGCGGCATACCACAAGTTGCAATTTTATCCCACCATTTGGCTATCTGAGACCGCTCAATTTGGCAACCCTGCCGAGTCACCGATCATCACGGCAGTCAATCGATGTATTAAGAGGTAGGCGTCGATATGACGTGCAATACGATCTGTTGTCTGTGGAACCGGAGCGTTAGTTACAGACAGGTATACGTACGACGTCCTCTTAAGGATAGTAGTAAAAACACTAAAAGTTAAGTCATAAAACAGTTTAATTATAATATAAAGAGATACAATTATTATTTTATTCATAATTATTTAATGAAAAAATTGAAAATTTGAATATAATTTAAATATAAGAATTAAAGTGCACAATAGAAAATTAGATAATTATCAAATTTAATTTAAAATAACAGATTGAATTATCTTTACGTGTAAATAAAATAATAAAAATAAAATAAACACATTAGAGACGAAGTATATTTTTTGTAACAACGTTGGAGAAGATGGACTCGGTTCACAAGTCCGTTCTATTTTAATCGAATAGACGAATGTATGGGTTTTCACTTTTTCAGTTATAATGTTTGAGATTAACGACTCGTCTTACTAGTCGTATATTTGAATTGGACGCTAGACGCGGAACTCGTTTAACAAGTCTTTGGAGCTTAAACATCTATACATGATATGGTTTAAGATATCTTAAATCGTGACACAAGATTGGATTTTTCTTAAGAGGCTATAAATTATTTTAATCGATAGCGGATAATATAATAATAATATTGATAATATCAATCAGATATTTAACGCCATTTTGCTGTGTACTTCGAATGAACGCATAAAATATTATTTATTTTACGTAAATGTTTTTTTTATAAATTATTGTAATTTTTGACGTAAATGAAATAAGTGATTATCTGAATATCTACATAAAAACTATTATAGTGTTTATGGCGTGTTATTGTATGTCGACTTTTTATTTTTGAAAATAGACTGTGTTTACAATGCACACTGTTAACAATTGAATGGCCCCTGAATAAATGTATAAAACTATATTAATAGATTAACAACAGAACGAAAAATGAGAAAAATAACGAATTAATTGTGTGGAATATTATGTTATATATACCTATGCATTTTAGAAAATACTAATTGTCCATATAATTAAAATTAAATAGACTCGTAAAATGACTCGCTCGTCCTCAACGTTGTAGGAAAAAAATTATACGATCATTTATTCGTTTAATGTGTTTAGTTATGATGATCATAATAATCCTTATTATACGCGTTATTTACACTCAATGTCTGATCGATAATGTTCTGATATTCATCATTTGAAAATTTCTTTCTACCACAAATCAGATTTTTGTTTATTAGATTTGTACGAAAATTCTGAACAGTAAATTTATGACCTATAAGAAATAAATACATAAATTATATATATTTTAGTACCTATTATAGATATCTATAATGGTAATCTGAATAATAATCCCCGGACAAACAATTCCCAAATGTTTGAAAAGGCTGTAACTTGATCAATTTTGATTTTAGGACCATAATCTAAACATCAAAATTAATTTTATAAATGTATCCATGTTAATCTGGTATCAAAAATGGGAATGAATATTTAAATATTTAACCCTGTCGGTGCTCGTTTATGTAATAATTTGCATTTTTTACTGTAAAATTGACCTAGTTACAACCGTTGTTAATTATATTTACACATTGATACCCATAGAGGTATAAAATGATATAATTTAATTTATTATAAATATGTACCGCAAGTCGTTGTATTTTATGTTCTGTGATTGTATATAGGTACGTATTATATTATTTATTATATTTGTGAATTTAGAATTAGTGCATGTTTAATGATTTTGTTTATATAACGTCCACTGATATTATATTAACTTAAGTATTGGGAATTATTATTCCGGGATTCATTTATAATAGTATAGTCATGAACATTAGAAAAAACATATTTTAGTATGTAGTTATTTCAGTTGTATAGCCAGAATTTGTACAACTTATTATTAGGGGCCCCTCTTTTATGAGAAAAAAATGTCAATCCATCTCCAAATAACAAATTATACTCTTTCATTTACCTACTATACTTCTTTAATTATAATGTTATTTAAGCAATAATACAAGCAGTATGGTCTATCATCGTATTGGTTTTAGTTATTATTTTAAATTTAGAAGTGTAAGATGATTCTGAGAGAAATTTGGAATAATGTTGTTTTTCAATTTTAAAAAATTTGCATATTTTTGGTGGTTTTTTTTATGCTTAGGAAACTACTAAATGAAAAATTAATTCTATAAAAGGTACAAACAAAACAAATCTATACCCAAAATCTCCTATTCGACTCTTTCAAGAAAGTTATATACTCCTATATATATAATATAAATATTAAAGTATCAATATTTTTATACATTTTTGGAATGTGCTAAAAAATATTTGAAATTTTTATCACGTTAATATTGTATTATAATTAATATTTAGTATTAATTTAATGTTTCTGTCTAAATTATAACAAATTTTTGTCATTTTCTCTTAAACGGACGTCGCACACCCCATTTTTAAGGGGTTTTGTATAGGCAATTATTTTCGATATTTTAAGAAAAATAAAATTCTTCAATCAAAAAATATTTTAATATAATTTAAAAGTAATTAAAAATAGTCTCGTGTCGTACTATTTTTTATTGTGGTGTAATCACGATATTTGTTTAAAAATACATTTGCACAAAACTAATAAAATGTCTTTTCAAAGTGATTTTAAAATTATAACACAAAAATATAACAACAAAATTTGTAGATGATAAAATCTCAGAGATAACTTCATTGGGGTTTTAAAATGTTTTAAATATTAAGCTCGTTATCGAAGGAACAAAATACTATTTTTCCTCTCATTTTTAAGAAACTGTAAATTTTTGTGTTTTTGACTAAATGAGCAGAAAATTAGTTTACATCTACTTCCTGATGTCCGATTATTATTTGGAATATGTATGAATTTATAATTTAATTTTTTCTGGATTATGTACGAAAAATATATTTTGTTTTCTTAATTTAATATGATACGGTCTACCTCTATTAATGCAAACCGAGGAAGGCCTATATAAAAGAAATGATAAGACAATCGACTGTAGTTGGTACGTCGAAATAAAAAGACTGACTTTTAATAGAGAAAAATGGAGAACCAGATTTGCAACGACAAGGCAATGCCTTTAGTAGAGAAGAAGAAGAATTTAATACGTTTTGAAATCAAGTTTATTTTGAAAAACAAATATTTAAAAAATAATACATTTCTTTTTTAATTACAGAAATAATAAGTTGTAAAACGTTATATATTTTTACTATATAACCTAGTTAAAAGATTAATGAATTTAAATCTTTTGACAAAATTTAAATTTATATCGAACTACTGAAATTAGAAAAAATTTTGTCTTTTAGCAGTTTTGTAATAGTTTAGGGGGAAATAGAAAAAATATAGAAAGCATTAGAAATTTTTAAAAATTTAGTGATTACGTCTCATATACAGGGTTGTAAAAAAAAGGTTTTAATTAAGGAAAAAAAAAAAAAAAAAACGTTAAAATCGGCGTTTTAAACTTTTTTTTATGTTTAAAACGTTTTGATAATGTCTTTTTTACATGTTTTAAACGCGTTTTTTTAATTTTAAACATCATTTTAAAATACAATTTTTTTGGTTAGAAATTCTAGTAATTAAAAATTGCTGAACCATTTATTCAGTAATGTTAATGCTAAAAACCCCCGCATTTTATCGTTGTGTCGCCGCCATAATCAACGGTCTATTTGAATCTACCAGCGGACGATCGGACACGTACCTACATACACACACACACATAGGTAAATAATTATCTGTTTGCCAATTATACTTATTATTATGTAAAAGTAGTATTGCTTTGATTGCCAAACCATGTGTGCTACCCGCCGCGGCATTTTTTTTATAGATTATACGTTCGCACGAATTGCGTTTTTGTTATAGTTTCGGCTCTAATAGCCACTACCTACCTATACCTACTATATACCTAGGTACCTATTATAATTTGTAAAAACGGCTCTAATAGCCTACAATCAAAACATTATTGTAAAATCGTTACCATTTTTGTGTGTGTGAATCATTGTATATTATATTTTTTGTGTGTGAAATTATTTATTTTGATTTAGGTTTAGGTGTGTAGCTGGCCAGTCTGTCGCCGACTTATTATGTGAGTACCTACCTAATTATTATTATTTATTTATTTGTTGAGCCAAAAGGGCTAATTACCAATACTATTAGGTATCTATTTTTGTATATTATTAATTGTGTTGCTGTGATTTTTATTTATTTATTATTTATTCTATTATTATTTACTTGTACCAGCAATACAGCAACATTTATTATTTACCTATCAAATGTGAGTTACCATTTTTACTAGTCTTAAGTTACCTTATCCCATAGTTTTAAGTATATCTACATACCCACACGTATACACACGGTACACACTCTTCCATCTACATAGGCCATAATTTTCCTCAGCGAACCTGGTTAGGAGCTCTAGGGTTCTATTCACATAAATACACACCGTGTGTCCGATCGAGTCGTTTCGGATATCGGGTTAAGTGGCGCACGCGATGTATATAGGTAACCGGGCACGCGTAATAATATTTTACGCTCCCGGCCCAAACAAGTAAGGTAAGAGAAACAAAAGTCAAAGGAAAATGTCCTCCCCACAAAAAAAACTCAAGTATAAATCTAGAGATATAAAGCTCAAATTTAAAAATGCATATGGAAAGAAAGCTTAAATTAAAATTATAGTCTATAAAAATACATTTGTAAATGTCAAACTTGACGTGATCCGCGACTGTCCAGACGGCGGCGGTGTGATATAGATAGTTAGATATTCCGAATGATTTTAAAACACTATTTAAAGGTGAAATGCCCGAGGGCGTTTATTTACGAACGGGAACACATGGTGTGCATAGGTGTGGTGAATATTAAAAAAAAGAAAATATAAAATAAAAAGCAAGCAACGAATATAATAAAATAATATAATAAATATTATATTAATGTCCAGTTCCGAGGTCCCAAGGTCGAGGCCGGTGCGTAGAGCAAAGCTAGTCGTCAGGTGGGCGGCTTGCAATTAAGTTTTTATAATTTGCAACCGACTATTTTAGGCCCTATCGATGCTTTAGTAAAGAGGGCCAGCCTCCTCCCCCAACTTTGTCCGACTTTAAACCCAGTAAATAGCTATGGAAATATATAGGTAAATATAATTAATAGATAGGTATAAGGTATATATAATAATTTATATATCATGTAATATATAATTCTACAATATGAATATAAGCTATTATATTATATAAGTTGTAACGTAACAAGTCTTTTACAGAGAAAATGATAAATGTCCGTGGGGGAGTAGTGTCGTTCAGTCCATCTACTATTGGGGTTGATATGTTGCTATGGTTCAGAACGCTACTAGTCCGAATGAGCATCTTATCATGTCCTGATATCTGTCCTAATTATTTTTTTTATATTATATCCTGTCATTATTTTTATTAGCCTAAATAAATAAACTTAACAAACATGTTTTTCTTCGCTGTTGCTTATTGGTTGTTTTTTAATGAAAACAAACCGTTTAATATATTATAGTATCGATTATAAATTATAATAACTTAATAATAAAAAAAATATGGTGATTCATCCTACATCAATGGCCCGAGTAACCACGATTGAAACCTGCGTTCCGCGGACACGGCCGCTGTCATATACTTGCTGCCCTCGAGTGATGGATCAAATCAATCAAATATGTATGAAATGAAATGAATATCTACCAGGGAACCAAGCATATGATGCCCATTTTGAGATGACCGCATACACCTACCAATCACGGTTACCTACCTACTCTATGGTGTTATTGTAAATTGTTATTATTTGTTATGTGTTCTACTACCATTCATGTTACCCAAATAGTATATACCTATTTATGTTGTTAATATCAGTCAACCATTTTTTTTGTTATTATTTCTAGTGATGGGCACTATCAAATAGTCACTACCGAACTGTTCGATAGATACTTAAAAACTATCGATTATTTCAACTATCAATCGTTAAGATCTGAACTATTCGATAGTTCAAACTATTCGGTTGGTCGTCCGAACTATTCAGTTGGTCTGAACTATTCGATAGTCTGAACTATTCGATAGTTTAACTATTCGGTTGGTCATCCGATTTATTCGGTTGGTCCAAACTATTCGGTTAGTTTGAAATATTCGATATGAATTATTATGCTTAATAATATACGCAATTAGATGGTAGAACCAGTTTTAAAGTTATGGCGATTTAA
The DNA here is from genome assembly GCA_025469235.1 of Pemphigus obesinymphae. Classification (NCBI taxonomy): domain Eukaryota; kingdom Metazoa; phylum Arthropoda; class Insecta; order Hemiptera; family Aphididae; genus Pemphigus; species Pemphigus obesinymphae. The sequence goes on along the minus strand of JAIPRL010012891.1, from coordinate 1,190 downwards.
AATTAGATGATTTTACGCTGTTTTACTTATATACCTGATAAATGTATTTTTCTTTAAAACTAAAACAAAGCAGCCGTTTATTATTCAGAAGCCAGGTATGTTCTAAGATTCGAAAAATACTATAATCCCACTACAATGCGACAGATGTGATTTTAAAAATAATCAAAACAGGCAGAAGTGTCCCAAGTAATTATGGCTTTACGCATTGGTAATTTATAATTAGAGATTTCAGTTCTGTACGTGTTTTTAAAAGGAAATTATCGTACATATATATAGGTACTACCTATTCGGACTATTCGGTTGGTCCGAACTATTCGGTTGGTTGGTCCGCACTATTCGATAGTATGAACTATTCGATAGTTTACCGAACTATTCGGTATTATAATTGGTATCAAACTATTCGATAGTTTACCGAACTATTCGATAGTTTTGTCGAAAAATCGGCATTCGATCATGTAAAACAATTCGAATAGAATATTCGATAGTCTATGACGACTATCGAATACTATTCGATAGTGCTCATCACTAAATTTATTTCCACTTATTATAGTTTTTTTTGTTTTAAATTTATATCATACAATTTTGTTTAACATTTGTATTATTCATTTATCCATTTCAAAACATCCTAGAACCTCCTTCACCAATATGGTGTTCTCTGGGTTATAGGTTGGCGACCCAAGCAAATGCTAGAGGTGCCAGTAATGGGAACACTACAAGGTAGGTACCGATCTATTCTTCGAACTCTTCGAAGTCATTAGAATGTGTTTATAGATTATGTAGTTTGGTAGTTGATATTACTTCTCTTCATATACTTTTACATTATTATTATATTAAAATAGGTACTTGCATTGTATAAAAAAGGTTTGGGAAGTATGTACATTATATGTGTATATGCAGGTCGCACGACAGACCGAAGGACCAGTGGCTTCAAGCCACACGATAAAAATAAATAGATCACTGTTCGCCTGAAAATTTTCCCGGTTTGGCAACTCAACATACGTGCCGTATAATTTTTAGGATAGGCAACCTAAATAACCGACGCCGGACAAACCGGGTTGTTAGACAACTTAAATTCCTTGCACCTTACAATTTATTTGAGTCGGCAGTATGAGATGAGTGACGACGACACGATGACGACAACGACAAGGATGGGAATTATAAAACGGTGACTATGACGGAAACAAGGATGA
>JAIPRL010012890.1:0-11381 GCA_025469235.1 Pemphigus obesinymphae | reverse complement strand
CACATAATTTTTAAAGCATATATTTTGCACTATTATAAGCGCATATGTGCATTATTTCCGACCCCTAATTATTATTAATGGGCAATTTCTATAACTGTAAATTAAATTGTTTTTAAATAAAATGTATATATTACTCACGTTCGCTCGTAAAAACATACATCCAGAAATGATAATGCATCTGCCAAGGCCCATTTTGTTTGTTTATTTTTTGTTGATGATCCCGTCCCTAGTTTCCTACTCCTTTTATTTTTGTTATACGTATCTTTCATATTTTTCCATATCTTTTTACAATCATCTACTAAAATAAATAAATAAATTTTTTAGATATATGGCAACGGGAGAATCGCTCAGGTCATTGTCTTTTTCATTCAGGATTTCTCAAAGTTATACTACACGTATAATACAATTGGTTTTAATGAGTTTAAGTACTCGTCTAACGCCAGTCTTATTGAAGCCTCTATCAAAAGAAGATTTAGTACGTATTGCTCATGACTTTTGGAACAAATGGAATTTTCCAAATTGTGTTAGTGCCATAGACGGAAAACACATTCACATATTTTCTCCAAAGAAAAGTGGAAGCTTATTTTTTAACTACAAGGACTTTTTTTCCATTGTTCTCCTTGCGATTGTGGATGCTAATTGCAAGTTTATATTTGTAGACATTGGGTCCTATGGCAAAGAAGGGGACAGTGGAATTTTCAATAAATGTAGTATCTCTCAAATGATTTCAACCTGTAAATATTTCCTTTCCCCGGAAAAACTGCCGGATTCAAATGTATCTTTACCGTTGGTACATATTGGCGATGAAGCATTTCGGCTAGACCAACATATGATGCGTCCTTATTCTAGAATTGAATCTAAATCTAAAATCTAACAAGTACGCAACAAATTAAGAATTAATTTTGAAATTTCATTAATATATTGAATGGGTATACTTACCACTTTTCTTATTCATGTTATTTGATATAAGCTTCCATACATTGTCCCTTATTTGCTGATCTTTGTAGTTAGCATTTTTTAGATCATACAAACATGTATGTTCCCTAACACATTCAGCCAATTGTATGTCTTCTTCCACTGTGAAAGATACTTTTGAAGACATTTTGTGTCACACAGTGTTCACAAAATCTTGAATTTTGAAAATTAAAATATGAATAATTAGCTATTAGCCGTTCGACTCGTGCGATTTGACTGCTCTTGGAGCGGTCGTCGCTGTGCGGCTGTAGAAGCGAGCGGCCGCCGCGATCATAGGAATCGGTTATATTTAAAAACAAGCAAAGTAGTGCCTGCGCGGCTAAAATTAAATCGCGCCGCGTCGGCCGCGCGTCTCTAGACGCGTGCATAGGAATTGCACCTTTAGGATTCTAGAATGTCGGAAAGTGGAACCTGGGGAAAAGGAAAGAGAAATCATGGAAGCCATTCAGGAGGGAGCTCATAAAGGTGTAAACATTACAATAACAAAATCAGGAGGAATCAATAGACTACAGTTTTTGCAGAATTTAGTCGACAGAATGTGTCGGCGCTTTCTGACGACTCAAACAGTAATTCAATTCTAGAAGATCTGAAGGTAAAAGTAAAAATTGCAATTTATTATTTTTAAATTATTAGTACCTACCTAATGGAATAGTTGTATTTGAATAAAATTACATTTCAATGGTATCTATATATATTAATAAATATTATATAATATCTATATATCTATATATATAAATAATATAATATTCATATTGATATTACTATTATATATTTTGTCGTATTTAGTAAATACCTCATATTTTTTCAATACCTACATAGAATAGTTTTTAATTTTAAATGTTATTTCTACTATAATTAATTTATAATTGTACAAACCATACATACATATATCATACAATTCTTTTAATTTTTTTTAGTATTATTTTATTTTAATTGTTTTATATTTATATTTCTTATATTTTTAATTACTCGAGTAGCATTTTAGGCGCAGATATCATTTAAAATTATCAATAAATGATGTAAATATACGTATAGACATATAATATAAACTCACTTTTTGCCATTTTTCAGTAGAGCAAAACTAAACTTTAAACTTGATTTCTTATTCTATTTAAAATTTTTTTTTTTTTGCATTGGGTTTTTTTTTATTAAAATTGATGTTAGGTACTCTGATATTACTATGGTTTTAACGAGTTACTTCCTTTTTTTCAGGTAGTAACTCAAGTTAGGTCTTGTCTTTGTGGGTAAACCTTTTCACCAAAAAAAGAAGTAACTCAAATTAAGTCTTTCTTCGTAGGGTTAGGACAAATCGAGTTAAGATTCTTCCAGGGGAAACCTCTTTTCTTTTTTAAGAAAAAGAACAACACTTTATAAAATGTTCATTAAACAATTAATTAATTAAAATATAAATATAAAAATGAGTTTAAAAGTTACAAAAATAAAAGTTGGTGATTGTTACATAAAAAATTTTACCAAATCAATTCTGATCATGCTAAATGTGTAAACAAAACTAGCAGGGAAGTGTAAGCAGAGGATCCTAAGGTTCTTTGGTCACATCATAAGAAGGGATGAATCAAGCCTGGAGAAACTGATGATCAAATGGAAATTTATCTGAAAGTACTTACCTTAAATATCTGATTTAAAAATATAAAAAAAAAACGTTTGCCAATACAACAGATTTATAAGCATCGTTTTATTTTCGGCGAATTCCATTGCTGCTTTATTTTTAACATACACTCGGATATCTATATACATATATTACTCGGTAATGGGTATTCTGGGAAGTCACACACACGAACAAGATGTATAAAGCCGCGTACACACCTGAACACATTCAGGGCGAGCACACATGCTCGCTCTATATTGCTGGCGTTGAATTTATATGTGGACGGTAAAGCGAGCACATTTAGGGCGAGCAAATGTCCTCGCGATCCGCGCTTAGCTCGAGTCACCGACTGTCGGTCTCCGGTCCGCGCCCAAAGGAAATCGGTGCGCGAACACAAGCGCGATGCTTAGTTTGGACGGTAAATAACACAGCGCGCACAGGCCGCTCGCGGTCCTACTTCGACATGTTTCGACAAAACGAAAAATTATTACTATTTGGGACATTATTAATGTAGTTTAATTCATTCTACTTTTAAGTTTATACTGCGCACTGTCATATTAGTATCTATCCTATAGACCATAATATTGTGCATCATATTAAACGTATCTACCATGGTCGAGTGGTCAAATACAAATTGTTTAAATCTAATGTTGCGTGCGTACCCTTGAACCTCAGAAGGGTCTTGGAACAGCAATATCTCACATATGGGCCGCGTATTCCTTGGGTGCAAAGGCTGGATTTCCGGACATAACAGAAAATCATGCGCATTTTTACAATATATTTGATCAAGTTTATCGTAAGTAGAGTATAACTCTTTTGACTGGCTCACAGCTAAATAGTCATAGGTTGGGTCTACATATATGCATGCAAGTGTTACCCTTACATACAGGTTTTGGTATCAAATGATATAAAGTTAGCGTATGTTGGTATACCAATGGTATATTTATTTTAAATATTACGTTATTTTTATAATAAAATATGGCCAAATTTGATAGTTTCAATAGTTCACTCACGTCCTGAACGGTAAGTTCGAATGGTAAATCCGTACCAATAGGTAATGACATTTTTATATCCTTAAATTGCGTTAGTAACGCATCTGGTCATAGGCTCAGATGTATTTGTCCAATTTCGCGGACTGAATTATTTCAAAAATCGTATTGGTTTCTAACATATATTAAGTCAATAGATAGGATAATTGCAAGAATGCATTAGTCACGAGAAGTTTCGTATTTATTTCGTTTAGATGCGCCGGGTTAATATCCTTAATGGCCACCCCTCGGGCATGTAACAATGATAACTCGCTCTCTACCTTAAGTTTGAGTATTTTAACTTATTTATCTAAAAATTTAAACTCGTTTGCTTGCGTGTTCCTTATGCTATCTACATGTTCATCAGACTTAAGAATGCATACCGCATCACAAATTCCAAAGAGTACCTGGGCTACCTTTTTTATGAATTTTAGGGGTAGTCCCCTCCTAGCTCTACGTCCCACAGTATCGAATATCAAATTCTTTTTATTTTCTATTTCTTTTAGAATTTGGCTACATATCACATATTGATGATTACAATGATCATCGGGGAGTTCACGTTTTGGTTTTCACTACAAGCCCTTTTTGCTATCGCCATATATCTATCTAAAAATTCATGCTTTTCATTGTAAGATGATAAATCGAGATAAGCGGTTAGGTCCCATATGGAAGTTATTATCTTCATTGGCCCTTGGTTTCCGAAATAGATTCCTGACTGTTGTGGTAGCTTTTCATCATTGATCCTGAGTACCCCACTAGAGACTCCCAATACAAATACATTTGCGAACATCCTGAAATTTATTTATTTTACTAAACAAATGTTCCATATTGACTACAATTTACCGTAATTATATATTCGTATAAGCTATTTATTCCTTAATGACTACGTTAGTTAAGTACTTAATTAATTATATATTTATTTTATGACTACTTTTATTTTTATATCAGTATATATATATATTCCGACGAGTCGTATTATTGACGTATATTTATCGATTTAGGTGAACCGTGATCAGAATTGTCCCCTTCCCTGGAGTATTCCATAGTATCCCCAATATTGGTTAACAACTCTGTCTCATATGGTCCCCTTTCGTATAACGTATTGCCTATGGTGCCTTTTAGTACCTTAATTCTTCCTTTTATAATATAAGATGGCGTCTGCATCAGATAAGATTTCTAATACTTCCGCGAATCTGGGACACAATTCCATGACAAAATCTGACAGTATTAAATCGTTCATACAATTCTCAATATTATCCATTAATTCTCCTAATTTCCTTAAACTGTATGGTCCCTCCAATACAGAATTTGCGGTCATCATGTGCTTGCTTAAACACTTGTGCTTAATATTAAAATTTCCCAATTCTATCGTGATCTCGTGAAGTTCGGTTTGCATGGCGGTTTCCAGTGCCCTTAGAAATCGTCCTTCCCTACTTATATCTTTGGCTGTGGAGGCTCTATTTCTTATACAGTTTGGCGTTATCCACTTATAGCTGGAAGTGTAATATATATATAATATCTTCTATATTTTAGTTTTAGTTACTTAACTTCGCTACTTATAATTAACATATATATATATATTTTATGGTTATTAATACCTAATTATAATCTATATTATATATATTTCAAGATTGGCTGTTTTGATGTGGTGGTCTAGATATTTCCGTAATATTTTGACTTCACAATTAACTATGTCTATTCTGATTTCATGATCCTGTAATTTAGTTGGCATTACTCCTTAATCCTTTCTTTTATTATGAAATTTACACCAAAGATAATATAAAAGTTTCTTTTCCGAGTATATTAGTTCCGTTTTACCTATTGTACTATTAATTTCTCGTAATTTAATACATCTAATTCGGGACATTCCCTCATTGCCTTGGCCAATATTTTACACCTGGGTTATATTATAATTTATATTCTTTTAAGATTACTTCGTTTAAACAGATAGTCATACTCTCTTGCATTTTAACTATTCGGCTTACTGGGTATATCGTGTCTACATGAAAGTTCGCGTTTATTAAATGTGCCGTTACACAAGGGTAACTGACTACTACCACCTGATCATATATTTTTATTACTATGTCATGTTCCTCCGTTTCCATGGCAAATATTAATTCCTCCAAAAACCTTTTCTCCATTATCCCATATTTATCCCACTGACTATAATATGTTAGTATTTTAATTATGACTATTAAGTTATATATACGTAGTTTTCCTTTTCTTAAAAACTTTCTTCCTGGCTCAGACGTGATTATCTGTGAACATTAATTTTTTCTAATTGTTAAACTTTTCTTTGCACACACATTCGTTATTATTATATTTTAAAATTCCATCTTTTATGTTGGGATTTAATGGTTGGGATTGGGTTAGTCACTATTATCTGAATCGTCATATTCTAGTAAGTCGGATGGTTCCGAAATTTGATATATTATTTATTCGATTCTGGGACATAATGCTACTATGGCTACTGGCGCTAGGAAATCATTTAGATAATTGTTTATGCTATTTCGTATCTCTAATAACCTTTCCATATACGGTTTCCTGACAAAAAGTTATCTCCTAAAATTCTGTTTTTATTTCTTTTCCCTCTATTACTAGTACTATAGTGAATTTTCCTAATGTTTGTATTATAGTTTCATTTATTCCTCTTATATCTTATTTGTTTCGTCAACTAGCAAGTTTTCCTGAAGGCTATTTATTTTTAAAATATTGACTTGGCTTCCTGTATCTACAAGAAGTTCCAGGTCATTAACCCTAATGTTAGGTGATTTACAATTTATATGGTTATCAGTATTTATCGGTGATATGATGTAAAAGCATGTCCGATCATTTCCGGTATGGCTTCTATTAATCGGACGTCGCGAGCGCCAGTCGCGGGCCGATTGAAGTTTTCCGAATTTTGGTTATTAACCTCGTTATTGGTGTTATTTCCCGTATTGTTATTATTATTATATCCATTATTTCGACGTCCATTATTCTGTTTTATGTAGCAATTTGCCATTTCATGACCAAGTCTATTGCAGTATGTGCAAGATAACTTTTGATTATTATTACTATTATTATTATTATTATTATTATTATTATTATTATTATTATTATTTTTATTATTATTATTTTTATTATTATTATTTTTATTATTATTATTGTTATAATTAGTGAATGGACGTGTAAAATTATTACCTCGGTTATAGTTCTGACTACTAAAGTTATTATTAAAATTATTTCCATTTTGTCGTACCTGTCTTACTTTACACTGTGATGTATAATGTCCGTCACACGAACAAATATTATAGAATCTTTCGTTATTGCTATTATTATTATTATTATTACTATAATTAATACGCGGATAGTTCCGATTGTTATTATGATAATTATTATTATTATTGTTGCGCTTAATTTGTCCTCGATTGTCATTGTTATTATTGGAATATTGGTTATCCTGGTCGCGATTATTATTATTACTTCTTGATCTAGGTCTATTCCACTCATTGTTACTGTTAATATTATTATACTTATTATTATTTCTATTATTATTGTTACTATTTCGCGTCCTATTATAAAACTCCTGTGCCTCATTATAAGTTTTAATATCTTTTTCAGCTAAAGCTGCTACTATCATAGCTTTTTCCAGAGCGTCCTGATTTTTAGTCTTAACCTCAAATTTTAGTTGATCTGTCAGCCCGTTTATATAGCTAATGAGGGCCTGTTCTTTTATATTTTCCCTTATTGCTCTCGCGTTACTATCTGTTTTATTTGATGAATTCGCATTGCAAAACTTCAGAAATATTCCTTCTACTCTATTCGTATATTTGCCAATAGTTTAATTTTGACCCATTTTTATTAAATTCAATTCTATCTGGAGATTTGCGGATGCATACGGAGGCTCAAACGAATTTAATAATTCCTGCTTAATAACGTCCCAGTTTCCTGTTTCCCTGTAACTGGTTACGCTAAGTGCTCTCCCAGTTAATTTAGTGGTTGTAATCATTTTTATAAGCAAAGGCATATGCGCTTCTGCTACCATTCCTATCACTGTATCATATGTCGATAAAAAGGGATGTATGTATATCCGTTTCCCCTGAGTATTTTGGAATTAAGTGTAACGCTTTGGTTAAATTAAGAGTGGCCTCTAGTTTTCCAATCGCCATTTTATTTTCTACTGTTTTCCTCGTATTCTTTACACCAGACAACTGTACGTGTTGTATTCCGGTTTGACTACGCGTAACTGGTCTCTCAAATATCGGACTCGGATTTTTCTCGAAATCCTCTATATTTCTTATAGTTTTATTTAATATATCACTTATTACACTCTTAACATTTGGTTCTACCCACTTATTTATTAATTCGTCAGTAACTATCTCTACCTTATCTCCTTCAGATTTTCCCCTTGTTACTTTACTGTCGTTTTCAATATCTTTATCCTCAAACGATTCACTTTTAGTACCGGTTTTAATTTTCATTTTGCTAATTAAGTTTTCTTCCTTGTCACTTATTTATTCTCCCTTCTGATTATTCATATATTATGCACATTCATTCAACATATGATTCCTTTTAACCAATCCTATGCTTTAGGTTTCAGCTAAATAGGTATACTTTATTTTATAACTCAAAAAAAATTCACTTTAAATTTTATACACAGGTCAGAGGTTTCTTATGACATGCCTTGTATAATAAAAATATCATCAAATTATCTAAAATCAAAACTTCCCGCACTTGCGAGGATATAATCCAAAAATTCGCTTAAATTTTATACATAGGTCAGAGGTTCTTATGACATGCCTTGTATAATAAAAATTATATTCATCAAAATTATCAAAAAATCAAAACTTCCTGCACCTGCGATGATATAATCGAAAATTCACTTAAATTCGATACATAGGTTAGAGGTTTCTTATGACATGCCTTGTACAATAAAAATTATTTTCATCAAAATTATCAAAAAAATTAAAACTTCTTGCACCTCCGAGGATATAATCAAAAATTCACTTTCAAATATCTCTTACTATAAAATCTTCAATTCTTTTTATTCAAATATATTCTTATTCTCAATTATAAACTCAATTTATTTTATCTACTAAATTTTAATTACTTTGGAACTTTTCTTAAATTATCCTTGCCCTAAGTAAGCAATTTCTATAACAATAGGATATTTATTTAATTTCAAAATTTCCTAAATAATACAACACGTCTGCTAACTAGCAAATTATACCGATGTTTTCTTATGTAGTCGCGAATTTCTTATATAAAAAATAACTTTGCCCCAATTAGACGTAATTATTATAATAGATTATTTATATTCACAAAAGTATTTTAATTTATTTATTTAATTTATTTCAATTAAACCAACTTCAGGGTTACTTCATTCACTATCGGAATGGATTCATAAAATTCTCAATTGCACAAAAATTATTTCTCTTCAATATATTTAATTATCTAAACTTCCAAAATTCCAATATTATTTCCTTCAAAACTTCTACAAAATTCAAAAATCAATATCTTAAATTCCAAATTATATAAACCAACTTATTCCTCTTTTTATTTATTTATTATCATAAATCCCAATACTTCGATATTTTTATAAATTCCCAAAATTAATCTCAAAATTATTCTTTCAATATATTACTCGAAATATTATTTTAACTCTCTCTCATATATTAAATTATTTAGCTCAAAATTGGTTTTATTTATCTCTCAATATCAAAATTAATTTATTAGTTAATTATTCTTATTTATTTATTTTTCCATTTTATTCCTTATTTATTTTAGAATAAAAATATTTAATTTGATTTTAAAATATCTTTACTAAAATAATACGATAGGTATATAATATAGATATACCTAAAGGAGACGACCTACCGGTGATAGTTAAATAAAATTAAAAACATAAAAAAAAATTTAAAAATAACTTACAAAGCGCCACTCATTGTTGGTTGTGCCATTTTTGATTTTTGTTGATCACGTTGTATTTTCTAAGATGGCTGGACACTGCACCTAGGTCTCGTTCTCACCTGGAGTCGTCACAGCTTGTCCCTGCAACGGTAGCCTCGGTTGATGGAAGTTTCCTCCTTGACGATTCCTCTTTCAATGAAAATTTGAAAAAAAAAATTTTTGAACTTTGAATCTTCTTCCCGAAAGTTTAACTGGAAAACCCTGTCCACACCGCCAATTGTTGCGTGCGTGCCCTTGAACCTCAGAAGGGTACTCGATCACCAACAATTTTTTTGAAGTAAATTGAAATAAATTAAGTCAAACATCAAATTTTTCGTCAATGAATATATTATTGTTGTTGTACGTTCACAATATTTATTAAATGATCACAGTAATTCAAAGAACTTAATATTATAGAAGTTATTCTAAGTCCAAAATAAAAATATTACAAAAATCGGTTAAGTTCAAATTAAATACTTGAAAATAAATAAGTCCAGGTGAGATGTTATAAGTAAAAATATAGAGGATCCACCGGCGTGGAGTATGCGTCGCAATCGCTAGTCCCAGGATGTCTGAATTTTTAGTGTTCGGGGACCCATTTATATAGGGATGACCCCTTGTGACCTCTCTACTTGGGGTCCGTTCTCACGATTTTTCGTCTTATGGCAAGACTGAATTCATTGGCCCATATGTAGTCGTTTAATTATCCGATGTCTTTTTTGTAAGCACATTTGTATATACTACTTGCTCACTCTGTTACAGGGTTGGAAAAAAAACAAAAAAAACGTTTACACGTTCTCGCCGACACTTATCCTTAATTACGTCTTAGTGAAAAATTTTATCATTTTTTTTTGTATATGTACTTATACTATTACAGGTATGAATAAATTTTTTTTTGCATCAACCTAAATTGAAAAACCTGCGGGGTCCACAACCGTCCTGTCCAATATTTTTTCAATTAAATTTCAAACATAAAATTTTTAAATTAAATTTTAATTCAAAATATAAATTTGTAATACATATGTGTATTAGGTACCTATTTTAAATTCTTTCACTTTTAAATTTAATTGAAATGCTTTTGTCTATGGCCATATATGTCGCTCCTACACTTACCCTTAATTACTTTGTTAGTATATTTTATTTTGCATAAATGGTAATATAAGTATGAATAAATTTTTTTGCATCAACCCAAATTGAAAAATCCACAGGGGCCCACCTGTCCTGTCCAATTTTATTCAATTACATTTCAATCTTAAAATTACTAAACTAAATTTTTATTCAATATATAGGTATATAATACACATGTGTATTAGGTACCATTTTCAATTAATTCTTTGTTATATTTAAATGATATCACTCTTTCTATGTCCAAATAAAGTTCCTCCTATACTTATATATTATATCTATTAAGCAGGGTTGGGATTTTATAGCATTTGCTATAATATATATAGCATATTTTTTATGAAGCCCTTAAAAATTGCAGAGTAAGCTTAAATTATACATTTTTATTAATATAAAATTTATAAAATTTTATTTATTTATTTAAATTTAAAAGCAATTTAAATTTAAATTTTTTAATTATTTTATTAATTTAAAATTAATAAAACTTAAATAATATAATTTGGCGTCCATGGCGTTGAAAATGATCGCAAAAGCCGATTTTACGAGTTCCAAAACAGTTTTCGGAAATACAGGGTGATAAGACGGTAGCGCGGGAAACGATTGTGAGATAAGAAACGGACGGCAGAACGGTTTTCTTCCATGCGATCTATAGGGTGAACACAGCGCGTAACGGAGAGTACCTAAACTTCAAGTCTCTGAAAAAGTTGAAATACCGACGA
>JAIPRL010012889.1:0-11385 GCA_025469235.1 Pemphigus obesinymphae | reverse complement strand
GCGACTAATTGAAAACATATGAAACATATTATATTCTGATATCAATTTTTGATAAACAATATTTATTGGAATCCTCAAAAAAAAAAACAAATATTTTGAACCTGATTAAAAATGAACCCCAAAAATTTAATCTGAAACCCATTAACCGGAAAAAATTTAACACATTTTAAACCCGAAACCCGTAACCCAAAAAAAATATTAACTGTTTTTCAACACCGAACCCGGAACCCGGAAAAAATTAAAACCGTTTTTTAACCACGTATCAAAAACCCGGAAAAAATTTAACCGTTTTAAATCCGTAACCCGAAACTCGAAAAATTTTAACCCGTTTTGACTCCCTGCAAAGAACTAAGTATGATCAATAAATTCTATCTACACCATTATTTTAAGCGTTTTTTTAAATATATTTTTAGTACAAATTTTTTTTTTCAAATTTAAAAAAAATTTAAATTTTTTAATTTTTAGCATATAAATTTAAAAGTAAAAGTAACCGAAAACAATTTTTAAGTCTAGGAAAAACATAAAACTATACTAAAACACCCATTTTAAACAAAAAAAAATATCAAAAATGGCACGTAGTCAATTTATTCCGGAATTTGCATTATCTATTTCACATTTTCACTTATATACATTGTAATTTTTGTTATTTAAAATTACACGTTTTAAAACTCTTAACGTATTTGTAACTCAGATGGCATACTTCGATTTTCAGGATACACAAATTTGTCTTCAGAGTCTAGGCTCGGATAAACCCGGCGAGTTATCGAGTTGAACTCAGTGGGCCGCGTGATATTTGGGCTGATTAAATAATATGGGGCCAAAAATAAAAGATTACAAAGTAAGTAAGGGTTAGAAGATCTTAATATTCTTATAACAGTAAGCTTACCTATAGTATTTAATTTAATAAAGCTTGTAAGACTGTATAGTCTGTAGAACTACTATGTAATACACTAATAACTATAATAGTAATACCGTACATAATCATACGAATACGGGATAAATAATATTAATTGACATCTGACGATACAGTTTATACTTTTTTCCCTTTATATTGCACTTCGACACTATATTTACATTTTACATATGTAAATATAAGGGAAAAGCCATATTTAATGAAACATTTTTAAATAGTTGTTGTTTAGTAAAATAAAATATTTTATTATTAAAGCATTTATACCTACCTACTCATTTGATAATAGATTCATTTTAATAAAATAAATTAATTTGACGTTTAAATAACAACAAAAACAAAATTCAATTATTAACTATAATTTTTAGAGCATGGAATATTTTGGTATAAATATTTTTTACCAGCCACTCTATATTCTGTTTCTTTTTTTGTGTTTCTACAATCAAAAAATATTAGCTGTTTTTCTTTTTTTTTTTCAAGTTATTACAATTTGGAATTAGTGAGTTGGGCATATTTTCGTATACCGTAAGCTATATGAATTAAAATTAAAATAAAAAATTTTCTTTTTAACGTATATCTATGTAGGTATTTTACATATTTTAACAAGTTAAGAGCATTAATAAAGTCAGAATATTTTGTTGGCCAGACTCTGTTTCGAAGTTCATCTACTTATCATTTATGTTGGGCTGAGACAAATTTCTTTGCCTTTTAATGAAAACAGTACTATGATGCATAAAGTAATATATATACATATATATATAATATATGTATATATTAAATAAAATCATTCTTAATAATTATCTATTAAGTAATAACTTTATTGTTATAAATATGTACTTAATAAATCTTATTTTTGGTATGAATCATAAATTACATATAATAAATATATCTTCAAATATACATATAGCTGGCCACTGGTATAAGTATATATATTATACTGCAAGTATACAGTCCCGAATCAGTACAGTGGAGAACCCACAACACCATAGTGTATAGCAGCGCTTTGGTGTTAATTTGTTTTCCTAATATATTATTATTTTTTTAATAAAATGAAATACCTACACAGCAGATGAAAGTGTGAAACACAGGTACACCGGTCGGCAAATATATAAATATGATAATTATAATAACAGATGACAAAGATTATAATTAAGTGATAATAAATTTAAATTTATAAGTTATCTGATAACATTACCTATGGATCAATTTTGAGTAGTATTTGTAAATACGTGCCCGCGACAAACTTCGAATAAAAAAATGTGCCCGCATGATATTATTTCAGAATTTTTATTTTCCAAACAATGTCTGTTCAGCGCATTATTTTTCCTCAGACGTTTAATATAATGTATAGTATACACACACATATATATATATATGTTTTCATAGAATTATTATTTCCAATTAACAGATTTTCCATTTAATGGCTGATCCAAAAATTATATTTTTTGGTTAAAGTTTATTCTACGTCATTTTTTTCAGGAAAATATATTTCTATACATAGATTTTCACACAATATCTGTTCATTATTTTATCTTTCCATGATATAATTTTCCAAATAATGTATATTCCAGTTAAAATTATTCCTATAGTATCGATAGGTATCCATTTCAATAAATAAAAATAAGTTTAATAAAAATAAAAGTTATGAACACCTCCATCAAAAAAATATTTTCAATAACATGAATTTAATACAGTACAGCCTGGTATTTTTAATCATATTTGGAGGCAGTAGCTAAAGGGTGAAAGAAAAGGTTAATCACTGGGGAATATTACATTGCTTTTTTATAGTTTCATTTTATATTTTCATAAAAACAAAGAGATTATTGTTAAATACAAATTATAACGGTGTAATTATTTATAGTAGTCTATACAGTGTAGTAATTTATACTCAGCCAATTTGCTGAATAGAATAAACTATAGGAATGAAAGTATAAAATTAAATGATTAATAAATGATTTTTATATCTATACATTAATATTTTAATTTAGAAAATTAATACATTTCTATGTCAAATTTACAAAGCTTAAAAATACTTATATTTTTCACATTTTAATTCAAAATATACACAATATATGTATTATAGACCTTTAAGGGCCAACAATTTTTCTTACGCCCGTGGACCGATCTGTCCAGAAAAAAAGCCAAGCACAAACAGCACGGTTCGGCCCTAACTTAATTTTACGAAATTCGGCCCGGTCTAAAAAATTTTACAAAAAAGAGTCTAGGCCCGATTCGAACAATATTCTAAAGCTGGGTTACATGAAAATTTACAGAACCGATAACTCGTTATCAGTTCTGTAAAATTGACAGATTTTATCAAATATACGGTTTTCAAATCGATAAATTGTAGATTCGATTTCGGTTCTGTATAATTTACAGGACTATTTTACAGTGTCTTTATAATTTAATTTTAATTTTGTTACCTATCACGTAATTTTTATATTTACAAACGACAAGCAAAACCACCGTACAATTTAGTAAATATTTTTAATAAAAATTATTTTATATTGAGTATTTTTTAAATTGTATAAATATATATTGTGATGTCGGACTCATCATTTTCATCTTCGTCTGACGAGTCTGATAAAGGTAACACGATTAGTCAACACAAATAAAATTATGAACTTAAATTATAAGAAACCATAAAATGTAAATTACGATAACGAATAAAATATCTCATCTTTGATAAGACTAAAATGTGCATATACCATTTATCAAGTAAGCTGTTATAACCTCATTAATAAATATTCTATTTACAATATTTTCATGAAACGCAATTCGTTCTATAACTTATAATATACAAAACCAATAACTTTATCATGCCAACAGTTTACGGAACTGATTTCATGCAACCTGGCATAAGATTTTAAAAAGCCCAGTCCGGTTCTTTCTTTTTTTTCCTGAGGCCCGGGCTGTCTCGATTTCAGTAAGAGCCGGGCTTTATATAGGCTGACCCTGCCCTTGTTGGTCTTTAATATGTATATATAGTTGTATATTTTCCGTAAATACAATATAAATGTATTATAAAACATTAATCGAGTTTTTTATACTTATATATGAAATAACTAATAATTTATAGAATATTAATATTATTGAAATCCAGTAGGTATAATTTAAAATAAAGTTATCATTATAATATGATATTTTAAATTAGTAAAACATTAACAACACACCTTTTAGTAATTGATTGAATTAAACATTGTATAACAATAAATATATTATACTTAAAATATTGGAATTATACTATAATATTATTATATCTTGTCATACGTTTCACAGAATTGTGTTATGTTCGGCATTTCAGCTAAAATATAAAATTAAATTTCATTATTTATGAATTTGTTTAGTAATTGTTACTAATTTAGGTAATTTTATAAGAAAAAACAAATTTATTTGTATACAATTTCTAAGTTTTAATATGATAAATGTAAGTATTAAAAATTAACATTTCTTATTAGTCTAATCGTTTATATTAATTATAACAATCTACACATACAGATATTGATATATAAATATATATATTTTTTTCGAGTGTGCGAACTTTTGGACATACCAATTTTAACATTTCATCGGGCCATTTTTCATTCCGATGCTACGAAAATACTTCTTCAAAAACGTAAATAAGCAAAAAAAAACCTAACTTTTTTTATCAGCTCAATTATAATTATGGCGGTGCATTGGAAAATTGGTAGGCCACTGTTTAAATTAGTGATGATGCTGTTGCACACCTTGCCACCCTCACAAATGATATCCCTATCTATATCTATATTAAAATGTACCTATATAATAATTATGGCGATACCTTTCGGGTGCAACTTCTTTTAATCACAACTTGTGTAGTATATAGGTACCTACCTATCTCAATTGATTATTATTTATGAGTATCAAAGTACTGCATAATAGAACAGCATTTTTTTAGTACATATTGTTAAGGTTAGGAAAATGGTCTAGAAATGAGTTCCAAGCCCAAAATTGTTTCGTGTAAATAGGTAGATAAAATAGGTAATTCACGAATTAGTTGGCCGGACACCGGACTTACTATTTTTGATTTTTACAATTTTGACAGGTGGTAATATATTAAAATTAATATGACTCTGCGATTAATAAGAGATACATATAGATTGTAAACGTACTTTAATACCACTAAAATGGGGTGTGTGTCTTACCCGCATTCACCGTTTCCAATCAGCTAATGGAAAATATAGGAAATATGAAATTATTTAAATTGTAACATAGTCAAGACTTTATAAAAAAAAAAAGGTCGTTACGAATAGCAAGGGCCGATCGGATGGATTGATAGGCAGATGGATGGGTATTTATTACTTTGCACTAGGTGTAAAAATATTATCACTACATTATTGTCCACTTTGGACTAAGAAATTAAATCTCAACACTGAACTTTCATCATTATCAAAAATCTAAACCATGGCCAAAAAATACAAAAGTAAACTTCAATCCATACCCCAAGACTTACTGGACTACATATATTATGTTCTTCACAGTCGGATCTAAAATCGAAGCGGCAGTAGGAGTGTCTGTAGTATAAAATGAAAACAAAACAATTCGAAAGGGGAGAAAGCAAAGGAAATTAGTGAAGGGTATAAAATTATATATTCAGGAAAGAATAGTACAAGGAATGGTGTTGAAATTATATTAGATAAAGAAATTAACGAAAAGTGATAATGGTGATAATGGTGAATAAAGTGATAGGTTAATTTTGGTGAGAGTAATATTAGAGGATAAAGTATTGAATATAGTGACCCTATTATTTTTTTGCTTATTTACATTTTCAAGTATTTTATCAGCATTTAGAAGGAAAACTATAAATTAGCTTTTTAGTCTGCCAAATAAAAGATGTAATCTTTTTTTTTTTTTTACTTATTATAAAAAAAATATGAATACAGTTGGCCAAATTAAGAACACTGACCTTCTAAAAAAATTACTTCACTATGCCCCTGTGTGCATGTGCTCATCATATATTCGGGAAACATGGTCAGGTCTCTAGACACAGTGATTTTTAAATGATTGAAAATGTCAGGAGATTTCATTCTATTTATTTTGTGATATTAAAGAAATGTGATAAATTGAATATCTTTTGATAACAGATTAAGTTTTATAGAGCCATAATACTCGTATCTATAAATGTATTACTAGTTACTACACAATTCAGTGCTTGGAAGGAACCCATTCAATTTTCCAGAACGTATATTGAGCTTTACAAATTACAATTGAACTTGTATTTTATAATATTGATACTGTTTACTATTTATTAGTGATGTCAGATTCTAAGGCATTTTTCAAAAATAAAATCTATAGTGTTATTTTTTTTTAGTAGAAAAATAATTAATATTGAATAATGAATGACAATATTTTCTAGGTATATTTATTAAAATCAATTTCTTTATCAATATATTTATAATTTTGAAAATAAAAAGGTTTATATAGTTATAACAAATAAAAATATATGAATGGTGTTTTAAATAGATCATAAAATTAAAAAATAGAAAAAAAAATGCAAGTAAATAAATACCTTAGTTCTTAGTTATATATACGAATATAAGTCCACTCAAAATTATATTTGATTAATTATAAATTAAAAAAATTGAATAAAACTATCTTTTGACACAAAAAAAGAAGGTACTTGAGCTTTAAGTATATTTTATAATAAAAATAGTTTTAAATTTTCAAAATTGAAAATTATCGAAGAACGTAAAATGTTTTTTTGTTAAGAGCAAGAAAATGAATTTGTACTTTCTTTAAAGAAACTTTCCAAACACTCCATACAAATACTGATATTTTCTTTTGTAAATATGATTAAGTCTTAACTATTTAAGTTATTCTAATATTTAAATAATAAATTATTTTTACGTTTTATTCTCTTTGTTTTATCTATATATTTCATATATTTCAGTGCGAAATCTGTATAATGCAATACATATATTAGTTTATTTTCGTTTATAACATACGTCATATTATAACTAAAATATTTTAATTTTAAATAGTAAAATAGGTGCAGCTATACGTGATTTTTATTACGGGGTTTTGTAAGGTAGAACAAGTAAATATATTTTTTTTGAATCGTTAAGTTATTTTTTTTCTTAATAGTAATACATTATTTTCTAAACTCTAACACGTTCAAGCTTACATTTTCACATATTAGGAGAATCGAAGATAATTCTTGGTAGCTATAACAATTATGCTACCAAATTATTGGACAGGTTCGGTAATTGTGGCTGGCTTGCACCAAAGATCAGATGCCACTACCAAGAAAAATGTCGTTGACTACCCCATTTACTACCTAGGAGTTGAATCAAGGACCTCGTGCACTTTAAACACTCATTTCGATCACTCGGCTACAGTCGACCCCCCAACTCATTAAATTAAATTTGTTTAAAAAAAATCATGTTAAGTTAAAATTTACTTATAACTTATTTTATTTATTATTTTGGTGTTGAGCTACTTGTAGAATTATTTATAGATATAAATAAAAACCCAAATTCTACAAAATAATTTGTTTTTAGTTAATAAATACTTATTTCGAAAACAATGTTTTCATCTTCAATGTTAAACGCTGTAAAGTTTACTGTAAACCCTTCAGTTTAACACTGAAGATAAAAGCATTGTTTTCGAAATACGTATTTGTTATATAAAAACAAATTATTTTGTAGAATTTGAATTTTTATTGATATCTATAGGTACTTATAACTTGTTTTATTAAAATTATAAGTTAAAAGTTAACTTTGAAAAAATAGTAACTTAACTTAGTTAAATGTTGAACATTTCTAATTTACAATAAAAAAAAAAATAAGAAAATACCTCTCAGCTGCTAAATACCTATATTTTTGGATTCATGCTAGTAAATTAAACAGACAGTACCCACCACTTTAATAGATTTTCATTTACAATATTGGATAGACACAAATAATAAAAATCTGCAAAGCACTTCACACGTTAGGTAGGATAATGATGACGGATATATTGAATTTTAAAGCAATGATAAATCATTTCTTTCTAAAAAAAAAACGATTCTGAGCGAAGCTTTAATGGATATACTTAACAATTACTACATATAATAATATGATAATATTATATAATATAATGAACAAAAAAAGTTTAAAAAGTGCAAAAAATTAATTGGAAGTATCGAAAATCGAACCAAGAACCCCGCGCATTTAAACACCATTGGCTGCCATTAGACTATGTACGAATGTTGAGCCTTCTAGATTTTCTACTATATCTTGTTTTTGAATGTCCTTAGCTTCTTCTCCGTTACTGTCATTGTCGTCTAAGCTTCACAACTTTTTCTAGCGCTAGGTTCAATAGGATTTGAGACAATATATCCCCTTGTTTCAATTCCGTGTCTAGTGTAAAGGGGATAGACATTGTGTTGTCCACTCTCACTTTGTACTGGGTTTACTCCATACAGGGTTTGGAATTTTTTGGGAAATCCAAACTCATGTATGATGTTGTATAAGCTCGCCCTGTGGATACTATCGTACGTTTTTTTTTAAAATTAATGAATAATTGCCATACGTTCTGCCTGTATTCATACGTTTTTTTAATGTCTCTTCCTATAATTGATAATTGGTCTATCGTCTACTTTCCCCTCTTAAAACCACACTGGTAATTACCTATATATTCATCCATATATGGCATGAGTCGTTTCCGTAGGATTTTGGAGAGTTTTATACCAAAATAATACATTCAATTTTTTATTTTTGAATAAAATATTATGAATTATTAAATTATTAATTTATTAATTAAATAAATATTATGAATTTGAATGTAATTTTACATTCAAATTCATACAACGTTCAAAACAAATAAGGTACCCTAGTTTTCATTTTTAGTAGGTACCTATCCAAATATTAACAAATGGTACGGCATAACTGGATAATCTTGTGCGGTCGAAACCATTGTCGATGCACATCTCCACGGATGTATGTTCCCTACCATTGGCACCCACCGCGCGTAAATCGTCCTAAACGAAACCTACAGTTATGTGCCGACCAATAACCCCTGTCGAACGCAGTCTCTAAAGTTTGGCTTGACGACCGACTTTCGTCTACATCGTGTGACCCGGTCGTTCTCGTTCCCCAACTACCGATCGAGCACTTCATGCCAGTGTTATTTTTACAAGTAGGTTTTTTTCCACGAACATTTTTTTCTCCATATAGTGTTTCACTATGGATCAGACCACAATTGTGCCCCCGGAGATGGGGATCGCCCACCGTCGGCGAGGTTCAGAGAACGGGTGTCACGCAACAGGGCGACACGTAGTAAATATATTTTATCATACACCTACAATACCTTGACCGGTACATCCCTACTATATTTTCCTATTTTCTTACCTAGTTAGTGTTTTATTATTTTCGTTGTGATTGATTTATTTAAATCAAATTTATTATATGTAATTGTTCGTCTGATACCACTGGATTGACGACCCCTCATGAGGTTTAGTTTTTATGTAGATGTTTGTCACGGAGCGATGTATACTCTCGACCCTTTAGGTGCATATTTTGTTTTAATTCATTCTGTTGGAGTTATACGCCAGACGAGCTTTCTCCACAAATAACTTTAATAAAACATACCATTATATATATATATATATATATATATAATATATATATAACCTTTATAGGTTACTGGTATAATAATTTATCACCCACTAAGATGATTTATTTATTTGTTTCATTATAAACTTGTCGAAAAGATCGCGCCACATTACACATCAATGATATTGAATTCAGAACAAATGTATGCGTTTTTATTTTTTTTGATTATATCTGTTAGTAGCTAGGTATAAATTATTTTTGTAAGTGAAAATTGAAAAATCATTTTTTTCTGAATCCTTGTACTCCATGAAACCATAAACCATAAAAAATCATAGTTCTTATAAATTTATTTTATTTTTTCAAAATTCATCCTTTGACATATAAAAATCCACGGTGCTCCGGCCCCAAGGTCTCGGCTCGTGGTTAGCGACCCTTCCATACTACACGGGTCCGTCACGTAAAGCTGTGGAAAGGGCCCATGAAATTTGCGAGACGTTACAACATATTTTCGGAAAAATGAAATGGTTATTAAAAAATATTGTACCAACCCATTTTAAAATTTTTTTGTGTGCAGTTAGAATGATATAATTTTTCAGGTCATAAAAGCTAAAATTAAGCCTATTATGAATTAAATATTTCAAATTGGCATATTACTATATATAGCCTAAAAATGGATGAATGTTTTCGAAAAATTTCGATATTAATATTTTAAGTAAATATGTTTGTGGTAATTTCATGCATCAATATTTTCGGAGTTATGAAGAATTTTACCAAAATCGTATTTACAGATTTTTATGCTAATTTTGTGATAGTTTTTACTTACGCGTTTATCGAAAAAATTTAAAAATCTAAAAATGACCTTTCTAAAATACTAACTATAGTCGGGAGAAAGAAAAGTGGCTGCTAATGCGAACACTCTTGGCGGTTTATTTTTATCAGAGTAACATGAAATACTTTTTATTGATACATGCCAAAATCATGATAATTTTCCACAACCACACTAAAATAAAACTATAATAGCCAAAAATGTTCTAATTGCACCCAGAACGAACCTAAAAAGGAAATATTAAAGACTTATTCAAAAGCATAGCTAGCCAGACGTTGTACACAGATCGTAAAACTCGCACCTTAAATGTGTCTTAGTTTGAGAACCCCTCCTTATCAGAAAAAAAGTAGTTGTTAACACATTTGCCAGCCGCCAGTTTTCGTTTTTCCGACTATAGATTTAATTCGCTACCAGAAAATAGTGCTACTTGTAATAATCGGAGCACTTCTTCTTATAGAATTTTTGGATACAGACATAAAAAAAATTATAATAAGAAATAAAACACATCATCGTAAAATCAATACATTCCTAGCTTCGCTCATAATCTAATGCAGGTAGATCAACACGGAAATATTAATAGTTTCGACGCAAAAACTAAACTAGTCTGTGTTGCATGAGCCAATAGAACGAACATTTACTTCAATTTAACTCATGCCCTAGTGAACCCATCGTAAAGTTGGTTTATCATGATTGAAAATTTCCCAAAATAACGAGGAATCTAAGTATTATAATATTAAAGCGAAGATAATGAGAGCCACGAATCACAAAAAAAAACTTATTGAGTTAAAAGTTAATTAAAAAAAGCAACGTATTAAGTAACCTAATTAAAAGATAGATTATACTAAAAGAAGTACAGAAGTACAGGAGATAATATCAAAGAAAAATATACAGTTTAAGAAATGGCAGAAAAATAGAGAGAGGGAGGATTGGGTAGAGTATAAAAGTTTATCTAAAGCAGAAAAATTGTAGTGAGTAAAGCTAAATTAAAGAAATATGATGAGTTGTATGAGAGGTTAGGAACTAAAGAAGGGGAAAAAGAAGTGTACAGGCTGGCTAAGGAAAGAGAAAAACAGTCCAGGGACTTTAAAAATGTT
>JAIPRL010012888.1:0-11390 GCA_025469235.1 Pemphigus obesinymphae | reverse complement strand
GTGGTTTTTTGTATGTAATAAATACAAAAAAGCTGATTTTTCAACTTAATATTTCTGTTTTTGATTGATAATTTATTGAATTGATTATTTGTTGATTGATTATGAATTAGTTAAACATTAGATATTGATTAAAAATGGATATTTTACAGTAAGAAAACGTCGAAATCCAGAGAAATAATTTACTGTAAGAATGTCTTTTGAAGATTTATTGAAAAGGAACCCCGGGAAGGGAATTTTGTTTGCAATATCTCCAATAATCAAGCCACAACTAATATAGAATAAATTCCTTAAGGTTTGACATCTGTCAATCTGACAGGGGGGAGGGCGAATGAAAGCTGAATGAAAAAAATGAATTTTCGTGAAAAATTGCGGCATGTGATGGAAGAGCGTTACGGCGATGTGTAAGTGTGTAACTCTTGTAATATATAGACTCTCTAAGTGTAACCAAAAATAATGACGAACATAAGGAACAATATTATTTCGTTCTTTATTTGTTCTTTGCTCGAGAATGTTTAAGAACACATACCCATAGTATTTGTTCTTTAGCCGTATACTTTCGCGAACGAAATACATAAGTTCATTCTTTACATATGTTTTTGTTCTGAAACTTAATATTAATGGGAATAAATAAAGATCAAGTACTTGAACCTTGGTGAAAGCCTTATGCATTTTATTATTTTTGAGTTTTGTGGTATTTCGTCAAACGATGAAAGGTAAATTGCATACCAACAGCGTGTCTCTGTCACTGGTAGACTGCGCTTATACTCAAACATTTTTTTTTAAATTATTATTTTAAAATGTAAATCGTAACTTTTGTACTATTTACTATATAACTCAGTAGGTATCCCATATTTTATTTATTTAAAAATGCAACTGACTACGCAATAGTTATTAAACAATAGTGCGTAATGAAACTCTTCCGTCAACTGCGATTTAGAATGAATTATTGTTATTATTATTGAATAATAAGTTCATAACCTGTGATTAGATAAATATTTTCATCAAAAATTTCCCAAATGATTCAGTGTTTATATTAAAATGTGTTTTTAGACTATTTTCATACCTACTACAGGTATTCGATTAATATATTTTTAATGTACCTAGAGTAATCAAAAAATAAAAATAAAGTAGGTACTTATCGTCTATATACATATATTATATTTACGATAATAACGAAAATTGAACTTTGTAACGATCGACTTCAATATTTTAATAAATATACGTATATTCCAAATTAATTTACTGGTTTGTTTAAGGTCACGAAATGTTTCTATATGGAGTTAAAAAATGTTTTATCGTTACACGATGTTTATAATGTACGGCGTTGGTTTTTTTTTTTTCAAACCTAAAAGCCTGACAAAATTAATGTTACGTATATAAGGGCGTTGCCACACAATGCATTTTATGCAATATTTTCATATATTATAGTTCACTTTGAATTGATCGTAAAACACATAAGGTTAGGTAGGTAGTTATTTTATACAAAAAAAAAAATATATATATAACTTGGACGAATTTTTCTTTTTTTTTTTTTTATGAAATATCATTATTATTGAGCTAATAGAAAAAAAATACTAAAAATAAATTTAAACACCGCAACGCGCTGCGGTCGAAAAATGAGTTTTAGCGGGTCCCGTTAAAACGCTTCCTTCCGAACGGTCGGAATTGAACACATTGATTTAAATTATAGACGGCATACCAACCCGTTTGACAGGTCGCGACCGGCCCTGTTGTGTTTTCCACCTTAGCATGTTGCGGTTGATCAGGACAGCAATCGGCGGGACGTGTAAACGGAACACATTATATTATTATACTGTACTGTCGGTGGCATACCATGTGTTTCAGCGAATGTGTTTCTTTTTGTTTTGCCAGACCAATATCTTTGTTATATTTTGGCTTTATATATTATTAATTACGTATTATGAAATATTATGAAAAGCGTTTTTTAATATTTCTTTTCCGTATTTATCCTATTGGCTCAATAATGGTATTTCAGAAAAAAAAAAAAAAAAAAAAAAATTGGTTCGAGGTATTTTTTCTGTACGAAATAACATTACTTTACGTGTTTTAGGAATAATTCAAAGTGAACAAAGTATATATATACTATAACATATGAAAACATTATATTCGTACACCTACACCGCGTAATATACCTACACGTAGTACGTTGTAGTTATACTATGACGTTTGAGATTATTACATTATCGAAAACGAACATACAATAATAATTATTGTATAATTTATAAATAATATTGTTATTAATAATATTATGCACACCTATACAGTCGACGGAGAAATTTCGAATGTAATAGGTACAAAATATGATATTATTATATATGTACGTTACATTATAGGTATCCGTATAATTTTTTTGAAAATAGATGTTTTGAACTCGGCGCGGAACAAATTACAATTTATTTTGGAATTATAATGATATTTCAATGGATGTAGTAAACACTATATTATACTTTATGCACATATATTAAAATAATAATAAAGCAGGTATGCTGTGTTATAAATATTCGATTTTATATTTTGATGTATTAAATCGGAACATACGCACAACAACCATTCGTCTCTTACATACTGTATTATAGACGTACCTATAATACCATTGATTATATATATATATAATCAATGCTAGTAATTATTGGTCATTATAAGCATTTTTCTTCTTTTTTTTTTTTTTTTTTTTATATAGGTATTCAAAAAAATTCTCTCGTGAGAAATGGGTTAAAGTATATTGCATAACTATTGTAGTTGGTTTTATAAGAATTTCTGGTCGTTATATGCGCCGTTCTTGTAAACAAATCAAAAAATTAATTAAATCATTGAAAAAAATAAAATAGTATAAATTATTTACCAATATGACGTACAGTCTTATAGTGTATACTCAATGAATTGTAGTTATGAAATGAGCCATGAGCATTTTCGATATTGATGGTGGTGTGGCACCAGCCCAACCGTCCTGTTGAAACACTTCCTGTTTAACAGGACCTGCTAAAACGCATGGTGTGGCGACGCCCTTACAAGGAGTAACGTACCCCTGGCAGGCACTCCCACCCTTAAAAAATGAACATTCTGGTCTGAAAATGATTTCGCATTATGTTAATTATTATATATGTAATAATTTTTAATCGCAAAAAAACATTTGGAACCTACTGTGGACCCAGAATAAATTAGGTTTTTATACAACGGTAGGAGCTATATACATATACGTTTTATGGATGCCGCACTATTTGTATATAGGCCATAACCTCAAAACTCAAAATATTTTGTTACGAAATTATAGAATCGTAATTTGTATACAATATAGAATACAAAATCATCTTTGTTTTTATTTATTTCATGATTATTGTCACATAGTCGATTGTATCATTGTAATTTGTATAGTTTATAGCTACGGAGACATAGATGTACGTTGGCGGGGTAACGGTACACGAATACGGTGCGGGCGTTCGGTGGCGGTTATCTATAATATATTCTAGTGATGGGCACTATCGAATAGTTCATACTATCGAATAGTATTCGATAGTCCTCATAGACTATCGAATAGTCTATTCGAATAGTTTTATATGACCGAATGCCGATTTTTCGACAAAAACTATCGAATAGTTCGGTAAACTATCGAATAGTTCGATAAACTATCGAATAGTTTGGTAAACTATCGAATAGTTTGATACCAATTATAATACCGAATAGTCCGTACTATCGAATAGTTCGGACCAACCAACCGAATAGTTCGGACCAACCGAATAGTTTGGACCAACCGAATAGTTAAACTATCGAATAGTTCAGACCAACCGAATAGTTCCGACGACCAACTGAATAGTTTGAACTATCGAATAGTTCGAATCTTAACGATCGATAGTTGAAATAATCGATAGTTTTTAAGTATCTATCGAACAGTTCGATAGTAACTACCTATCGAACAGTTCGGTAGTGACTATTCGATAGTGCCCATCACTAATATATTCTATCGATAGAATTTGTAACACGCACAGATGATAATAAAGGAAATCCATTCCTTGTGGATTTCATATATTGTTCCTCAAATCCACACAGGTAATATGAATTATATCATTTTTTGGTTTTTATTTTCTTTTTTATGGGAATATATATTATCCCCCCCCCCTTAGGCATATATTTTTTTATTTTACTATAGATTTCCATTAAAACAAAAATTAAAACCCGAAGCGCATGGGAGGATCTATTCCCCAAATCACCCTCCCCCCGTAAATACACCGTTGTATATATCCTATAAACAAAACTGGATAAATAAACATAAGTATTGATCTATTAATAATAATAACAATATATAAGTTGGTAGCGATACTTACTAATATTTTACGTTACAATAACTCATTACTATATTATTATTTGATATTATTTTTCAACACTAATCGGACTGTAGTGTTGTCAAAATGGCATCAAAGCACGCAGTCTGAGATTTGGACAAAAGTTCCTTATAATTTTTCTATTTTAATATTGCATTTTTAGTATAAGAGCAGATGGTAGGGAAATCCGTACTCGTAAACCCTATTTTTGCCTGGTCGAAAGTAGGTTACAAAATTTTTTTTGGTGGTTAGAAATTGTGACATAATATCAAACCATTTTTTACTCAAAATTTCGAAGTGGGGGTACCAGAATAACGCACCTAACTTATATTTACCTTAAACTTAACTTCCTATCTATTTCTACTGTATACAAAAGTCTTGAAATAATTATAGGTAATAAATAGGCACGATATATAAAATAATAATACACATTGTAACGTAATTTAATACGGGACATATATACACGAACCTATATAATATGTACCTATTTCTATAATAACATCGCTAGATAAATAATTTCGTATATGTACATACGCACAGGACATTTGTTCAAAACATCAAAATATTTACTGTCCATTTCTTATCCACCAAAAACATACCCCGTCTAAATATTTTAAATATTATTATATTATTTTATTTCATCGCCGTACCTATTACCGCTTTTTCGTTTCCTGACAATTTATAAAATATGATTGCTTATTGCCTATAGTAATAAATGGGGCTCGAAAGTTGATGACCTTAAACGGTCGAAAAATTACCTAAAATAAATGCAAATATGACATAAAAATGACCTTAAAAATTACAAATAACGGTTTTATATATTTTAAAATTAATAAAAAAAAAATTTTTTTTTTAATTTATAAAATACAAATTATAAAATCTTACAATTTATTCAATATTATTACATTGTACTATTAAAGCATATTTGATGTTCTCAAAATTAAACGAACGATGATTATCGGATAATAAATATTTATATTTTGAAAAACTTCTCTCTACGTCCACTGAAGTGATTGGAGCAAATTTGAAATGAGCCAAATCTTCAGCACTGAGATCATCAAGAAAACATTCTTTTGAAGCTTCTTCGCCATTTAGAATATTCGAAATTGTTAACATCATTTTAAAACTAGTATTTTTCTCAAGTACAGCCTTCGATTTCTTTTTAATTTCATTTCCGATTCTATTAACTGCTGCTGATTCAATTTTAATATCAATATCTTTTATAATTTTTATCGAGTCATAAAGACTGAGTCCTGAAGTTTCTAACTTGATAATAGAATCGGCTACAGTTCCAAAGGTATCGTTAATGTAAATTAAATTACGTTTTACATCATCATCTCTCATAAGATCCTGTACGTTTTCAATTGACGTAAAATCATCTTTGTTTAGACCCATAATAATACTTTTAAAAATTTCAAAATGTTCACAAAAATAAGTAGCAGCTTTTAGCCATGTACCCCATCTGGTCAATACCGGTTGTGGTGGTACAGGAATATTAGGTGCCATTTTCTTGAAATATTGAACACGTGATGGGCATTTCAAAAATATTTTTTTATATTCGATATTAATTGATCTACTTTTGGGAAGTGTTTTCGAATCTCTTCCGAAACCCTACGTAATCCATGGGCCAAACTACTTACTTTATTGCTAATAAATTTGATTATAAACAAAAAAATAAATAAATACGTATTATTCGCTGAATAAATGTGGCGGGCAAATGACACGTGACAAAAGTAGTGCATGCTCCACTTTTGTCAATAACAAAATTTCGTAAATGGCACAGAAGTAATACTGACGTAATCTGACCTGTTAGATTGTTGGAAGAACTCCCGGGATTTTCCGAACGTATAAATTAAAAATTACCCGTACGATTTATTTATCGAAAATCACGTGTCATATCATGTTGGACGAGTGGTCTTACACTACGTCTGGCCTATGCTCAAATATGTTTATTAAATGGCCTATATTCAAATCCTTAAAGATAGACTGGGTCCGACCACCTTAAACTAACCTTTACTATTTTTACGTTTTTTTGTTAATATTATCTATTTAATATTGGTACATATGTGATTTCGTTATGTTTTTTTTTTTTTTTTTTTGTTTTTTAATTCAATTTTTGAAAACAAGTACTAATCATTTTTCATTATCTATTTATTTTAATAGGTTTAATGTCTATGTTTTACAAATCCAATGATAAAATCAAAACGTTATCATAACCTTTTTCAAACTTTGGTCACGATTACTCGTAATATATTCAGTTCATAAATTCGTATATAAACAATCTAGTATCGTTCTTCAAGTCAGAATTATTTTATCCGTTGATCGTCAGTCTACTGCTGCTGCTAATCATTAAGTTGACGATAAACACTCCAATATTTTGACCACTAAATTGTCTATCAAATTCTGTCTGAAATGTCTGGAAAAGTCACCTTATCTACCGTGAGTAAAATTTTGACTTGAATTTTTTGATATTAAAATTTAAATATTTTTCGTCGTATAATAAGTAATCCCATAGAAATATAAATGAAATTGTATAATATATTAGGTTAGATTTAATCACAAAACGCCATATTATATATTCTAAAATTTTAATATTCATTGAACATTTTTTTTGAATAAAGTTAATAAATTTTTTTTCAAATAATGTTGTTATTAAAGACGTACCTATAGAAAATTGTCATAATATCCCAAACTTAAATACAAATCAGGCACATATCCAGAAAAAAAATCAGAAAGATTTTACTATAGTTTTTAAAAATTTTAAAATATTACCCTCCATTTTATTTATAGTATAACATGTTATTAAGAAATATTCAAATATGTAAGTATAAAATATGTATTTTATTCATTGTATAATAAAACATGATAGAATACAGATACTTGTTTATAAGGTGTCACGAAGATCTGACAAATGCAATAATTTCTGTTCTATTGTATATTTTTAAGTTGTTTTTTTTTTTTAATAATTAATAGAATTCTGCACAACAATTCTTATATTATACATATATATATATATTTTTTTTACAACTAAAAATTTTAATTTTAATTTTTTATTAATATTTTTTTTATAATCCAAGATAGCCATTTTATACATTAGTTTTTAAATACATTTTGACGTTAGAAATGTTTATTAATATTAACTCATCGATTTTATACAGTTTTTCTAAGTTTACTAAAATTTTCATTATTTTCATTAAGGTGGTTCGAGTCGCTCAAAAAAATATCGTTTTTAAACCTTTCGTTGTGAAAAAATTGCACGACTTTGATTGATCCGATTTTAATTCTGTAAAAAGCATAATATTTTTTGATATTTTTTCTAGGTTTTAATCGAGGCGTTTTTCGAAACATGAATTTTCAATTTGGGTATAATTAAACAAAATTTCCATATTTTAAAAATTGTTCACTTGTATATATCTAAAGCGGAAATTCGTATTTCGAAAAACGTTTTGATTAAAACCTAGAAAAGACGTCAAAGAATCATATGCTTTTTATAGAATTAAAATTGGACTAGCCAAAGTCTCACAATTTTGTCACAGCGAAAGCAACATTCTGTTCAAAAAGTGATTTAGTCTTATTTTCATTATTTTTATACTTGCAATTTATATTTAACCTAGACGAATATAGATACAAGCTCAAGGAGTGTATTTATTAGTTTATTATTAGCTTTATTAACTTCAATAACCTATCTAACTCTCTAACTGCATTCAATTCTGAATTTTAAATTGTATCATGTACGATAAATTGCCTATATAATACTCCTTAGAAAATTACCGACTGGAAAACCACTAGGTACAAAATAACATAAATTAATTTTTCCAAGAAAAAATGTCATTTTTATTGTCATAATATTTTTATCAATTGAATCCTAATATCAATTTTTAGGTATTTATAATTTTTTATATCGCTGTAATGTTGATTAGCAAGAAATACATTTGAATTATAACAAACTATAATAATTGTTTAAAAATTAATTATATAATCTAATTAATAGTTTTAAACACGAAAATACTTCTCAATTTATTAATTATTTCTTATGAGTTTATACTCATAAACCTAACCTACTCATTACTTTTATATACCTACCTATTTTATATCTATAATAATTTATAATTTATATAATGTTGAAGTATCTACTATATTATAGTAGATACTTAAAAATCAGCTAACCTATCTAATATGATAGCTTATATTAATACAACTTAACGACTAGTCCAATATTTATCAAAGTATTTAGTAATTCAGTATATTTTTATGAACTTCATAATTAATATAAATAATTAAAATTTATATTCAAATTACATTTGGGCCGTAATATGTATTTATTGTGTATATTTTATTATATTATGTGAAAAAATTATGTTGAAATAACATTGGATTATCTTAAAACTAAATAATATAATATAATAAACTAAAAAATAGTTTAAGTTACTATTTGTCCCTAAATTGTCGAACAATATTATTATTGGAAATATTTGACAATAAATTCTTATATTAAAATCCTTTAATTAGTCCATTTTCATTAACAAAATTTTTTTAACCCTTTAATGAGTGAATTACTTTTTTACTCTAATCACTCATAGAGTGAATTAATATGAAAAAAAATAATAATAAACCTACAACTTTTACAAAGTAATGACGTATATTTATAGTAATGTCTTATTTAATTCATACCCTGGCGGAAAGACGTAAATTTAAGTTATGAATTTTTTTTCCTAATAGTGATGATGTAAATATACGACATTACTATTTGAGATAAAATAGTGTTTTAATGATGTTTATCATTTTATTTTTTTCAATTAAAATAGACAATTAACACTTTTGTTCTATCAACTTTTATTTTAAATATTTTATCCTTCCTTGAACACATCTGATGAGAAAAAATAACAATAAAAATATTAAATTATAAAAAAATTCAACTAATATGAAATAACCTTATTTATATGTCATAACATATTCGTGTACAAAAAAATTAAAAAACACTTCTGTTATAATATTTTAATTTCATTTACTTATCCTTCTTCGAATAAATCAGAATAAAATCTTGAAAATATGTATCAATATTCAAAAATCATAATCAAAATCAAAAAATTAATTCATAACGAATGAATATTGTATAAACTAAGGAGTCAAAACGAGATAAAATTGTTCAGGTTTCGAGTTGCGGGTTTAAACCGGTTTTAAATGTACTGGGTTCCTGGTACGTGGTTAAAAATCAGTTTCAATTTTTACGGGTTCCGACTTCGAGGTTGAAATACAGTTTTTATTTTTTGGGGGTTCCGGGTTTCGGATTTAAAACGAGTTACCTTTTTTTTCCGGTTAACGGGTTTCGGGTTTAAAAATGGTTTCAATTTTTGGGTTGTTAGAAGGTATTACATTTATATACTTCGTTATATAGGTACTATCGTATAGATAACCGTGGTAGATTATATGTATAATACATGTAAACAAACAAAACATACGTAGGTAGGGAAATTAAAAGTCAGTATTCAGTGGCGTATTTAGCTAGTTATTTGGCCAACTCTTTAAATATTTGGCCCGTTTTTTAAATTTGATTGGCTCAACCTAAAGTATAATAATATAATATCCCGTCTAGGTATTGCTATAGCCGACATATCAGCTAGACCTCGTCCCATCAAAATTAGTTTTTCAAATTCTAATGACGTCAACTTAATATTGCGTTCTCAAAAGAAATTAAATTCAAATTCAAATTATAAAGATTTACGTTTTGTTTCGGACCGTACAATTAAACAAAGAGAACTTATGTCAGCACTCCGGACTGAACTCAATCATCGACGCGAAAATGGTGAATTAGATATAAATATTAAGTATGTAAAAGGAGTTCCATGTATTGTAAAAAATTCAAAAAACTACTAAATGTAAAGTTTCTTAACTGTTATTATCAAAATGTCCGTAGTCTTA
The DNA here is from genome assembly GCA_025469235.1 of Pemphigus obesinymphae. Classification (NCBI taxonomy): domain Eukaryota; kingdom Metazoa; phylum Arthropoda; class Insecta; order Hemiptera; family Aphididae; genus Pemphigus; species Pemphigus obesinymphae. The sequence continues at coordinate 1,134 of JAIPRL010012888.1, read as the reverse complement.
ATAATAAATTAGCTAAATTAAATTTACAAGTACCCGCCTCATTAAATGATATCTTTGTTTTAACTGAAACATGGCTTACTAATGATGTAAATTCACTCGAACTTGGTTTTCATAATTACAATATATTTAGGTATGATAGATGCATAGGACCAGTTCATTATCTCGAGGTGGTGGTGTTTTGATAGCTGTAATTAATGAATATATGTCCAATGTTATTTCTGTTCGTAATGTTAATCTAGAATTGATATTTGTGCGTGTTAAGATAAACCATAATATTATTATTATTGGTGCTGTTTACATCCCCAAAAAATCTAGTGAATTTGTTTATAATTCTTATTTCTGTGTTATTGATGAACTAAAAAAAAAATATCCTACTGCAACTTATCTCTTATTTGGTGATTTTAATTTACCATCTGCATGCTTTCCAAATGCAACTGATTATTTTGAAAAAAAATTATCATATCTTAACTTTTCTCAATTTAATAATATTGTAAATAACGTAAATGGTGGCACACTTGACTTTTTGTTATCGAATTCTGAAAATGTTTTCTCTATCCAAACAGCAAATATTCATATTGTTAAAGTTGATAACTACCACCCACCAATTGAAGTAATTTGCAAAATACACAAAACATCTACATTAATTACTGAAGAATATTGTTTCAATTGGAATTTATGTGATTTTATATCCGTGCAAAAATATTTAGCTTCAATAGATTGGAATAGTTGCTTTGATATTAATGATTTAGATAGTTGTGTCAAAATATTTTATGATCATTTATATAAGGCTGTAGAAACTTTTACTCCTGTTAAATTAAAAACTCATTCCACGTATCCAATTTGATTCAGCGAAAAATTAATTTCACTTATTAAACGCAAAAAAAAAGTACATAATCTATACCAGAAACTTAAATCTTCAGTGTTTTACGATGAATTTTCACTTCTTCGCAGTGAGTGTAAAAAATTAAGAAATTTTGAATATTCTCATTATATAAAAACTGTTCAACGTTCTGTTACAAATAATCCTAAATATTTTTGGAAATATTTTAATGATAAAAACTCAACTTCTAAATTACCTAGTTTAATGTACTATTCCAATAATGAAGCAAATAATGGAAACGACATTGCTAATTT
>JAIPRL010012887.1:0-11392 GCA_025469235.1 Pemphigus obesinymphae | reverse complement strand
TAAATATTTTTGTGTCATGACAGCAACTGTCTTTACATTTATATCATTAGTGTGAATATTCGTGACATATATGTCATACAGTTTAAAATTGTTTCATGAAAAAACTGTCATCGTGTGAGTCCGGCTTTAGTTAAAAGTAAAAATTTCCTAATTAGGAAAAAAAGTTGATATACCTATTATGTCGTAAAAAGGTACAAACGGATGGTTATTCTTTACGCTCAAAAGAACTACTCGGCACTTCTTCTGCCTGAAAAAGTGTAAACATGTAAAAAATAAAAAATACAACACGTCATTTTAAAACCCATGCATAAATAAGAAAATCAAAAAATAACTTGCAACTGCCAAGATACCTACATTATTGTTTGATTCACACTAATGTAGTGTAATATAAGCAGTATACCTACTATACTTCAATATATTTTCTATACTGGATGGACATAAATACCAGCCTCGATGTAGTTAAAAAGACTGGGCTCGGCCCAATATTCGCGAACGGCCAACGTCGCAGCGTGTGCGTGAGTGGTACATCTATCGATTCTTAACGATTACGTACATGCTATTCTCTAGGTAAGTACCTTTAAAAATTGCGTATAAGTACCAAAAATTAAATCTAGTGATGTTACGAACCCAGATTTTTGAGGTCGAACCGAACATTTTTAAATTTTAACGAACCCGAACAGGAACCGAACTTCCAATTTTTTACTCGAACCCGAACCGAACCGAACTATTCAATTAAAATATCGAACCCGAGCCGAACTTCATAGAAAAAAAAAACATACAATAATATAAATTACCATTTTTTATTAATTATGTATATTTCCATACAGCGTGTATAAGCCTCTTAAACATAATTTTAAGTCTAAGTAAAGAAGGATTCCACATTTTTCCATTTCTTTTTATCGTTTTTCGACAAATTTGTTTCAAATTTATTTTCCTAGGTTCGATATTCGAACTGAACTATTTTGTGTGTAATTCGGTTCGAAAATCGAACAGTTCGTAACATCACTAGGTAGTAAAATCCCATTCAAAAATTTGCATTGTTCTTCGGGCAAAATTTAACAAAATTTAGATACTTTTGTAATAAAGTTAACTTGAAGTTAACACGTTAATTTTAATAAAAAAAAGTAACTTATTAAGTTAATCTGAAAAAAAAAGTAACGCGTTAAGTAACTTAATTAAAATAAACTTAACTTTTAAACTTAATTTTAACTTTTAACTCGTTAATGCCCACCCTTGCTTTAATGTTCTCTGGAAATATTCCGATAACGTCGCAGTGACGAGAGATATCGCTTTTTTCCGTTTTTATACGATTGGTGACATGATTTACACAATGGGCATGACTTGTGGGTAGTAAACAAGGTTTTTATGAAATTAATTTTCGGAAAATAAAATCGTACTAAATATATAGGTACCATTGGAAAGCATATAATATTATAAATCGCCTTGACCCCCATTATACAATATTATTTTGACAAACGAAAAAAATATATTTACTTACAGTAAAATTCAACCTCTCGTTAAACATGGTGAAAGTCAATGAGAAAAATTTACACAAATATCAAGTTAAGGTGGTTCGAGCTGGTCAAAAAAATATCGTTTTTAGACTTTTCGCTGTGATAAAATTGAGCGACTTTGGCTGATCCGATTTCAATTCTGTAAAAAGCGTAATATTTTTCGATATATTTTCCCGGTTTTAATCGAGGCGTTTTTCGAAATATGAATTTTCGATTTCGGAATGATTAAACAAAATGTCTATATTTTAAAAATTGTTCACTTGTGTGTATCTACAGCGGAAATTCATATTTCGATAAACGCCTCGATTAAAACCTAGAAAAGATGTCAAAGAACCTTATGCGTTTTTCAGAATTGAAATTGGACGATCCAAAGTCTCACAATTTTGTCACAGCGAAAGCAACTTTCTGTTCAAAAAGTGATTTAGTATACGGTCTTATTTCCATTATTTTTACACGTGCAGTTCATATTTAACCTACATGGATATAGATTCAAGCCCAAGTAGTGTATTTATTGATTTATTAACAGCTTTATTAACTTCGATGGCCTCTCTAACTGCATTAAATTCTGAACTTGAAATTTTATCATGTACGATAAATTGCCTATATAATACTCCTTAGAAAATGACCAACTCGAACCCCCTTAAGCGGCCTCCACGCCACACGATCCTAAGGAGTGTTGTTTAGGCAATTTATTATACTTTCTCTATACCATTTTGTACGTTAGTGTAATCGTTAGTGTTAGTTACCCGTATCGAAAGTATACGGGGAGCGATTACACGCACCTGCGAGCACGTGACAGCTATCTATTTTATAACAACGAAAAATGCAAGTTTTTCACTTAAACGGATCGGGACTTGGCGACGAGGGCAAAAATTTTAATTTTGAAAAAATATTCGAATTTTCCGTAACATTTACGAGGGAATGATCGAAGGCTTGATCAATCAAATTCAAATTCAATCAAAGGATTGAAAGGCTTTTCAAAAATCGTTTTTATTTACTTAGGTATTTATGTTCAAAGTATTGACAATTTTGGAATCTTTAAACGGATAGTATAAAATATGAAAATGTACCTAACTGTGTGGCTCGACCATTCCCTGGTGTAAGTAACGGAAAATCTAAATACTAATTCAAAATATTGTTATCGGAGTACGCGCAGTGGTGCTTAAAGGGATGGACAAAGGCTGTGCATTTGTCCCAGGTGGAAATTTTTAGAGGACACGTGGCGCAGTAATACCAAAATTTGCAAATTTCAACGGTTTTTATGCGAAAGACCTTTTTTTTTTTACAAAATTTTTTTAAAGAAGTGGCAAATTTTATTTGCTTAACTCCCCCCCCCCCCCATATTTTGAACTTGAACTTTAATGCACTCCTGAGTACGCATCATATATGCCGGACTGTTGGAATTAGAATGAGTAGTTTTTGACGACCAAAATTGGTGGTGTGGAAGCCCCTTAAAGTATATTCGCCCATCAGTCCCGATTTGAATGTTACGGAGTTAATAAATAACTTACTACCAATAATTTCAACTCGTTGTATCTATTCATAAATCTTGTTTGTCAATTTGGTCGGTTCGATTGTGTACAATGTCACAAAAGTGGGCATTAACTAGTTGACAAATTAGAGTTAAGTTAAAAAGTCAATTGTTGTTTAACTTTTTAACTCATAACTAAGTAGTTAATCAATTCGTCCATTAACTAATTATTGACTTACCTATAGCTTAATTTGAATTATCATTGGCTTAACTTAATTTTTAATCGTAATTTTTATTATTATTCATGTTAAGTTAATACGTAGGTAAAAAAACGAAATTATTACTAGCCTATATTTTAATATTCGTACACAGTGGTACAGGTAGGTAATTATAAATGAGTACCTACTTAATATTTAACATTAAAAATGTAAATAGATAGTGAAAAAATGTGTTGTTGAATATTTTTTTAAAAATTCAATGAATTTCGAGTTTTATATGTTAAATGAAAAGTATAAAAACGAACGTTCTTAACTGAGTTATTTTTTTTTTTCGAAGCTAACTTTAAAATTAACCAGTTGACTTTATTTTTTATTTAACTTTTAACAAGAGGTATTTAGGCTAACTTAACTTAACTAAGCTAATTTTGTTCGTTAACTTGCCCATCTTTGCAAAATAATGTAATATTAATAAAAATAAAAAAGCCGTCCAGATACATATCTGGTGGAAGTTCGGCCATAGTCTATTGAACGGGGTAGGGAATCCGTTAGCAATTAGTGAAAATACTATTAAAACCTGCTAATTTGATAATCTTTTAAACGCTTTTTGATAATTTATAATAATTTGAAATTAAATTTTTTTGTTGAAAGCATATTAATTAATATTTTATAGACTATAGATACATTTTTTGGAATAAAAAAAGTCTATCTATATAATATTTATGAATTTTCATAATTTACAAACAAAATATACAAACATAGAATTGACTACATTTATCTAATATATTCGGTGATGTGACCAAACTGTCCAAAATATATAATTTCATGTTGTCACAATAATCACTTACTGCACAAAGGATGTGATAACATACAAAAGTAAGCGCTGATGTACAACGTAGTTTTACCAAATTATCTAAATATAAAAAAATTCTGTAATAAGTAATTAATGACTTAATTCATTTTTATTCGTTTCGAAAACCAAAGATGAAAAAAAATACGGTAAAAAAAAAATGAAACTCATTATCTATCAGATTCTATCTCATCATTTTAGGCGTCCATTCTTATCTATAATTTGCTCTTATTCGCGTTATCATGAATAAAAAATGTATTATTTAATGGACTACGGATAGAAATAATGAATGAACTTTTGACTTAGGTATATCTGGTATTAAATTTTAACTTTAACCATATTATATTATAACCAGTGATATAGTCGTAATAAATTAGTGGGTATACGCCCGGCTAAGATTAGACGTAGCTAGGAATTTTTCATCGGTGGGGGCAAAAAAACTCAAAGACGTATTTTTCTCTAAATGTCGAAATAATGTTTTCCAAAACTGGAAAATAAGCGGAAAGGCTTAAAATAATTGAGAAGACCGACTCGGGCCACTACTGACTTTTCTAAGCGGACTCGTGCCTGTCCGATATTAGGTGGCCTTACACGAGAGGACTTTTTGACGGATTTGGTCCGACGGATTAAATCCTTAGGTCCTCGATGGATTTGGTCCGTCGGACTAGGTCTTTAGTTTTGGCCACTAACGTAAAAATGAAAGTCCGCTACTTTTCGCGGAGCATATCCTCCAGCGGACTTAATCCGATGGTTAGTGGAGAAAATCCGTTGATTCTTATGCTTAGGACCAAGTCCGCTGACCTTTCAAGACGTACTGAAAGACCTACGGATTTCAGCTGATTTATCAGTTATCATTATTATGTTATCAGTTTTGTGTTTAGTTATTTTATACTCGTGCATTTTAAATACCTACACGTATCATAATAAATGAACATAACATACCATAAATAACATGGTTTTTAGGAAACTCATCAATTCATTATTTGTATATATTGCATTATTATATGCAATGGTTTTTAGATTTTTGTTTTTATATTCAACTGCACTTATTTTCCATAAACATGGTTTTGATTGATATATAGTTCTATGAATTCGGTTGTAACAGACCTAATCCACTCTACTCCACTCATGATGTAAAAATGTAAAAATGTACATACAAAATGCATGTACCTACTGAGTACTGAGCATAAAATTGAATTAAAATTTTATAGCTATTTTGATGTTTATCAAAAAAAAAAAATCGTACACAAACTATTGATAAGTAAACAAATGATATTTTATGATAATAATAAAATGGATAATAAATAATAATAGGTCCGCCGGATCTGGTCCGATGATTAGTGGAGAAGCGAAAGACTTGATCCGTAGTTGGACTAAATCTGTCGGATTATTTTTCTCGCCGGATTGAATCCTTGAACACCAAACACGATAGGGCTTCTTAGAGGATTTAATCCGCTGGAGATCAATAGTGGGCATTAACTAGTTAAAAAGTTAATTTTTGTTTAACTTTTAACTCAACTAGTTAATCAATTTGTTTATTAACTAATTAACTTATCTAGATTAAATTATCATTGGCTTAACTTAACTTTTAATCGTTAATTTTTATAATCATTTAGTTAAGTTAACACGTAAAAGTCAAGAAATTCAGACAATCATAGTACGTACAAACTCATAATTAGTACCTAATATTAAAAAAAGTAAATAGTGGAAATTTTATTCTTAAATATTTGAATAATTTAAAAATAGTCTTGAAATTTAAGACATAAATTTAAATGAAAAAAAAAATTAACTTATTTTTAACTGAGTCGAGTTAATATTTTTTCAATGTTAACTTTTAACTTAATCAGTTAAATTTGTTTTTGGTTAACTCTTAACTTTTAATTGAAGGCATTTAGGCTAACTTAACTTAACATAGTTAACTAAGTTAATTTTTTCCATTAACTTGCCCACCTTTGCTGGAGATCAAATCCGTCATAAAATCCTATTGAATTAAGCATGAATGGGCTTAGGAATCGACCACCAAGTTTAAACATTGTACTGCCCAAAACCCATCAAATCCTCGTTTTAATTTTATTCAAATATCATAAATAGATACACATATGCATAATATATTACGTATATTATACAGGTACCCAAACTATCCTGAGGATTTTTCTAAACTGAATTTTATCTTTTTCTTTCTTCAAACACGTATTTACGCCAATAATTCTAGTAAGAGCGCTTACTCGTATTCTGGAAACGAATCGTATCAAATCTGTAGATAATTTAGAGAAATCATTCTTCTCGATGGTTTTTTTTTTAAAGCACAAAGAAAAACTGCCGAAAAGTCAAAAAAAAAAGTAAAACACGAGTTCACAAATTCAAGATTTGTTAGTTCTTCGTAATTCCGAAGACGGTCGTAGCTAGAGACTTCAAATGTACTTTTTATGCATAATTCACGTAAATTTATTTTACTAATTGTGGACTATATTCGAATTTCGTTGAAAAATATGTCTAAATACTCGACAATTTTACAAAGTGTGTACTTAGCGTTTATATTGATTTAGCATATTTTTCAAAAATATTGTCTCAATTTCGGGGTCTTTATAGCAATTTAAGATTTTCAGAAATCAGAATTGTTTTATCTAACGCTATTTTAAATCATTTTTTAAAAACACAATATCATAAATATTATATATTAGGAACCTATATCGTTATTGTACTATATTATATTATATCGAATAATCAAATGGAAAAAACGCGTTTTGATCGTGCTAAAAAAGGATATTCTACGCTATTTTTATTTTGTAAACATTTTCAGAACTTAATTTGTTTAAATATTTTTTTCAAAATGTAGCAGTTTAATACGTGTCCGCGAATCGTGTGTCCGCGAATTTACGAACTTGTTTTCGGTACAATTGTAATTGTTCATAAAAAAAAATTCGTGACGATTTTCGTGATTTTTATAACATACTTAGAAGTATTGCACGAACTATCGACAAAATATCGCGAAACCGAAATATCGCGGAGCCAAAATATCACTAGTATCTTCCTATATAGCGCCACTATTGAATATTATAATATACCAACAACATGTGTTATGTGTTAGCATATTTACAATATAATATGAAAATAATACAGTTATGTATAACTATGTCCGAATATAATTATTATTTAATTGTTATTATAATATAAAATAAACATATTAAAGCAAATATGGTAGTGTACTTGAAATGACGAAAAAAAAAAAATATATATATAAATAACGATTAATCTAAGTAAAATAACGAAAAATAATAATTAATGTAAATAAAATATTGAAAGAAATACCTTGAAGATAATCTTCGGGCTCTCGAAAGTGAAACCATTGTGTATTAATAAATCGTTCCCTTTAGCTGATTTCGTAATATTTAATGCCGTATAAAATTTAATAATTATACACAGTGAAGAGGTGAAACAGTACAATATTCCACTCGACAAAATATTAATATTACAAATGATAAAATGTAAAATGTGTAAAGGTGTCGTATCCCGATTCGCCGACGTTCCATTTCCACTTATTTTGGAGCCCCCCCCCCCCCCAAAGTACACAAATTTATATTTAATCAAAAATATTTTTTTTTTTTGTTTAGTTCATTGGATTTTAATTATCATTTAAATTAATTTTTTATAATTATTGTGCAATAAATAAAGGTATCATAAAATGTATAATTAAAATATATTTTTTTTTAGTTTATAATAATACCAATTGTTATTAATTAATATTTAATAATAATAATTAATAAATAAATAACTTAGTCTTTTAATTTGAAATGATTGTATCTATTATAATTATTATCTAATATAAAATTGCCATTTTATGTCTTAAAATCTATAATGTTACTAAAATACTCCAAAATTAGGAGTTGTTATTTTGAAAATAATTTACTTTTAGGTTAATACCTATAGTAGTATACGTGCGTTTTAAGTCTCTGGGGATCAATATTTTAGGAATTACAATATAGGATTTAACAATCGGTTTCGATGAAAACGCGTTTTGCCGTTCATATATTTTATCGGTATAGTTCTTCTCTCAAAATACTAGTGGTAAAATCGAAAAATTACCTCTCTAAAGTAGGCACCAACTAGATACAATTTGCCATCGTAAAATGAGTTGGTATAGGCAATAAGCACGAACCGTTTGGATCTAAACGGTTTACTAAAACTTTTTGGTACCTATACAGATATAAAAAATAAAAACATATCATTGTAAAACCAATAATACATTCCTCGCGTTCTTCTCCAATCCAAAAGTCATTCATTTATTATTATTGTACATAATCATTAATCGTGTTGGGTAAAATCATCGAATGATCTATTTTTTAATTATAAAAAAATAAACCGTACATCATGTGTTTTAATAATAAATACCTAGAAATAACTACAGATTTAAATAAAACGATATTTTTGTTTTTTTTTTTTTTTTAATAGTTTTTCACTCTAACAAATACACAAAATTTCGGATCCTGCATTTCAAAAAACTAAACAAATATAGGTAGATACGCGCACGAATTTTATTACTTTTATAATACGAGTCGGTTTTTTGATAACGTTATATTCTAACTAAAATATATGTTCCTATAAACATAGATTACTCTGTTGATATTTTTTTTTATTTCAAATTATCTGATATGTTTACAGTATATATATATATATATATATATATAGATATCTTGGCAACCGTCGATAAAGTTATCACAGCAGATGTCAAGGTTTCAGAATAGACATACGATGTATTTTTAAATAAAAATAATACAATTAAATGCATACCAATAATTCAAAGATTAAAGAAAACATTTTGTACATTACATATTTTATACTGGTGTGCCTATTTGTCACGAATAAAAATGAGATAAGTACCTATCCGTCTATATAAACGCACTAATAAAAACCATGACAAATTAAATGATTTATTTTTTCTAAAATTTCCGAATAATATCTATAAACACAAGGAGTTTAAACTTCGGAGAGAACTTTAGTGTAACCATTTTGAATATTTTACGAAATTAATTATGAAAAATTGGTGAATATTTTAAAATTAGAGGTTATATAGAATATCGTATACGATTTGTTCAGTCTACACTTCATGGAATACTTGTGTTAATAATTTATTCATTTATTTATTCATTATCAAGTCTATAATACTGATATGATGAAAAATAAAAATAAATTACCGAAAAATATGTTAACACACGTGGACCAGTAAAAAAAAAAAAAAAAAAAAAACAACTTATTCATATCAAAATATACTCGAAAATATTAATAATTGAGCGATAAGAATATTACCTAATAAATAATAAAATATATTGATTTATTTATATATATTTTAGGTTCAATACGCGCATTATAAAATGTCGAAATGTACGTTTCGACTATAATTTAGGTCAGAGCATGAGTTGGTATTTATAACTAAAAACAAACAAAAAACCTGTTATTTTTTTAAAAATAATATTTCATGATTAAACAACAATAAACAGTGTCATAATTCACACAGTGATATCGATATGAGTCCACTCATATATATTATTACGAGGAATTTAATAATTAAAACGTCTAAATTTTCATTCAAGTACCTATTTATTTATCTTGTTAATTTTACCCGAAAATTGACATAAACAAGTCGTACAAGTCATATAAAGTTGAGTCAAGTTGAAACTTATACTCTGTGTGATCGTTCTTCAAGGTGGGTATTTATTATAGTTGATTAGAAAAAAAAAAAAAAAAAATCTAAAAAGTTGATATTTTTAACGACTCGTACAACATAGATAGCAACATTATTTTGTTTAGCTTTTTACGATATTTTCCATTTGATAAAAATGAGAAATGGAAAACGCTGGCTGAGAATAAAAAGGTTCTATCTCAGCATTTTCAAATGTCCATTTTCGATATTATTGATTTAGAACATATTGATCCGCTGTAACTTATTCAATAATGATCCGTATCAGTTCCAAAGGAAAAATAATGAAAAAATTATTGGGTATAAAAAAAGTACTTTATCTATAATTGGTGATGTGTAGAATCTTTTTACTCTCGAGCCCGCGAAAAATAGATTAAAGGAGCACACAACACAAATAATAAAAATCTTTTAAATTTTTTTAAATTAGTAAATCCTAAGACCTAGTATTAAAATTGCATTGTACACGAAAAAAAAAACAATACCCTGTCACAGCAAATGTCCCGCGATGTTGTCATTCCATAAACGTTATTCAACACCACTTTATATTGGAACATGCGACATTGCAATATACGGTAATGTGATATTGCTCAAAAAAACGTTTCATTGTGACATCCAAGTAACGTCGTTCCAATGCAGATCAAATAAATTGTAAAATATTGCGAAAAAGATTAATCGACCGGCTGGTATCGAACCACGACCACTCGTTAAACCAGTGGTCATCAACCTCTATTGATTCGTGTCGCCCTTATCCACGAAAATAATCCAACACTGCGTGTCGCTCTGTCATCAAAATATGCGTAATTCATTGAGATTCTAGGTTTAAACTGTAGATTTTAGAAAACATAATATGAGTATTATATAAAAAAAAATATAGCACGCAAAAAAATAATAAACACACATTTTTTTTGAGTTGTAGGGTACCTAAAGAGTAAATATTGATATTTTTACAAATTAAAAAATAAATAATAATGATTTGTAAAAAATTAATTCGAAATTTTACCCGGGCGGTTTTTACAAAGTTGGAGAATTTTAGGGGTTATGGTGGAAAGAACGAGTTTCATATCGTCTTCCACAGCTGTTTGCACGAGTCTTTAACGTTTTTTTGTTTTAATATTTGCGAGTGCACGAAGTCCACGCTCACACAAAGCCAGGACTTTGAAAACTGAAGGAGCACTTCAATAGCCTTCGTCGAGAAAGTTTCATATTTTGTTTAAGAATAATTTGAATAATAAGAATAAATGTAGATAATCGTTTACTAATATAACATCATTCATCGCTAATTATAGTCATTAATAATAATGAAATTCGATCATTATTATTATAATTGTACAATAATTATGGCCACAACAATAATACTAAAATTAATTATTTTAGCGAAAATATTAAATACATTTTTTAAAATGATAAAATATGGCCAAAAAAAAAAAATAATAAAATAAAATGACCAAAAATGTTCGATTTGGAGAATATTCTCCCGAAAGATTATTACCGTAATTTTCCATCACTGGGTATAGATATAAACTAGTGATGTTACGAACCCAGATTTTTGAGGTCGAACCGAACTTTTTAAAATTTTAACGAACCCGAACCGAACCGAACTTCCAATTTTTTATTCGAACCCGAACCGAACCGAACTATTCAATTAAA
>JAIPRL010012886.1:0-11395 GCA_025469235.1 Pemphigus obesinymphae | reverse complement strand
AGTAGACAAAATGAGAGAGAATAGATTAAGATGGCTCGGGCATGTATTAAGGAGGGATGAGACTGAGGCAGTAAGATTAGTAAGGGAAATGCATGTTGTTGGTAAAAGAGGGAGGGGAAGACCGAAAGAGATGGGGGGATGTAATGGCGAGTGATATGAGGAAGGTGGGAGTAAGTGAAGATGCGGGAGATAGAGTTAAGGGGAAGTGTAGGACAAGGGTGGCCGACCCCAAATAGTTGGGAGAGAAGGCGAAGGAGAAGAAGAAGATATATAATTTGTAATAAAATCATAGATAATAATCAATAATATAATCTACAATAATAATCTATGAATAAAATATGATGATAAAATGTCTAAATATAAGAATATCATTGATAACGCGTTTTATAAATCTCTGTGGTGCAAAATTCAAAATTGGTTAATGAGTGTACGGCGCGTGTGGACTGCGGAACAACACGGAATAAGTTAAAGTGTATTATTTACTGTGTGTTCGTGACGGATACGCATTTCTATATTTCTTCATTATTTATTTAATTTATTATTTTATTATATTATCGTAATACTGTTGTATTATCAAATATTTTGGAAATCTATTCTACATCACGTTCACAAACTAAATTATTACGCAACACCTCGACATGGGCCAATATTCGCATCTCCTCCGATCGTACAACCGCACAACGGGAACAAATGAAAAAACTCCGTGAAGAATTACAGAGCCGAAAACTTAATACCTAACCCAAATCTTATCAATGAAATATATAAAACGTATACCCGTTACCCATATATAGCCGCATCTCATTACAACTATATGCGGGGTTGCGTTTTTATTGCATTGACGTCCGGACGATGATTTGCAGTCCGGTTGTGTTTTCCCACAGCGTCCAAATCGCGAAGGATTGTAATCGCCGTGTGTAGCCGCTCTAATCTAAATCGATGTTATTTCAAGAACGAAATTGGCAACCGCAACATCATAATATAATATAAATTGTACGAGTATTACGTATTATATGTGGCTGTATAGGTACGTGTTCCGAGTATATATAATATAATATGGTTAAATGTTAATGCTTACAACTATACACAGTAGGTATATAAAAAAAATAAAATAAATAAATTATAACATAAATTACGACAATACGACAGAAACCTAAACTACTGTAGGTACCATTTTTTCTAAAATTATATCACTTTCGTGAACGCTACGCGTCTATTCTACTATACATCCTATGTTATAACTTATGACCAATATACTGCGATTTATATTTAAAATCATAATGCTAAATAAAATAATATACTTACAAAATTAATAAGCGCATAGTGTATAATATTATGTGTTATGTTGTATACCTTATACAGTTATACCTGGATATTTATCTGATATCGTTATATTATTATTTATTATAATATAGGTACCTACCGTAGGTATGTATTTTTAAATCAAATATATATTATCATAAAATATAACAATATTTATAACAACGCAATCGAATAAATCACCAAGAGTAGATTTGAAAATATTGTATAATATTTTACTTACTCGATAACTACCGTCTGCAGTCCACCGACAGCATAATAAACGACAAACAAAACCCATAGGCCATAATACGCGAAATACAAATATCAAACATATAAAGTCCGGGCAACCGCCTGCAGGTGCGTTTTTATACTACCTACACTACATAAAAATAATTTCTGGAATATTGTTCAAAACGTTTTTATATTACTGTTTTGAAACACGTGATTTTTTTATGAACTTGAAAATATATTAAAAATATAGTCATTAATAATATTTTGAACTGATATCATAATTTTTTTAATTAGATTTTTTCTAAACATTGAATATTTCTGGGGGGGGGGGAGCCGTTACTACGCCGCTGCTTGAAAGTTCAAGATAACACGGTAAAATACGTGTTCATAAAAATGTTAATTTTATATATAGTACCTACCTATAGTGTACCTACCTACCTACTATAGTTTTCGTGATAACATTTTTGAAACATTTATACGAAATTTTGTCTATTTATTGGAATTATAAATATTGAGAATTTCATTAAAAAAAAACATAGAATTTTCAAATATTTGGGAATATCATAAGATACGAATCACTATAGATATAATTTATTTTTTTAAAATATTTTTTAATTTTATTTCTGTTATGCTCTGGGAAATTAAATGTATATACCTCTGACGAGATCTCACGTCTTAGTATTTTGTAAACCATAGTTGACCTATTGACCAATAGATGTCGCTACAAAAACAGAACAGAACTACTGAAACGTGTATAAACGAAATAGGTAGTGAAATAATAAAAATTGTACACTTGAAACACCTCGATAATTAGTGACTTGGATATACCTATATGGGATTAATTGATTTAAAAACAGACTAATACAGTAATAGGGTAAATTAAAATGGAATTTACCTCCGTTCAGAAAAAAAATCTGTCATTTTTGTATTGCTCATATAACATATTTTGAAACAAATATAGTATTTTATAACTAATTATAAGTATTTTATATAGGTACGAATTTCAGTTTTAAAAATATATTACAAGTAAAAATATTAAACATTTTAAAATCAAATATTAATAATTAATATATAAATACGATTAAAAAAAAAATCTTAAACCTTAAAAAAGATAAATAATTTTAAAATCTTATTATATTTTTATTTAAATTTAGAATTTTTAATATATTATAATATAAACTATTTCGCCATAAACGATGCTTTCTAATTATTATTTTCTAAATTAAATTGATAAAAAAAAAAAAATCAGTGATTTGTCAAAGTTGGAATCGGTTAACATTTGATAATACTTAAATGTGTACAACCCTAATAGCACAAAGCACCTCTCTAGACGGTCCAGATGGGAGTTGTTAACCTACTAGACTCAACTAATTAATTGAAAAAAAATTTGGTTCGTTTGGTACCTGTAGGGTACATCACTCATGATATATTGTATTGCCGATCTTATTTTTATACCTTCCCGAAAAGTGTTTATTATTTTTGCAATAAATTTTGCGACAAATCTTAATTTTGGTGATTGAATTTGAACCTCTGACCATCAGCTACTTAATAATTTTTGAACTCACACTTAACCGACCAAATTATACTCCAGTGATACACATTTAGTCATAAATGCTTGAGTAATATATACGATAACAGGCACAGTGAAGTAAAGGACATTTTTTTAATTGCCTCAACACAATAACGGTCACAACGGTCTAGGACAGGTGGAAAAATGTGTTGTACACTTCGGCATATAACATAGGTACTAAAGTCCACAACCGAATTTATTCTTCATAAGTAGATCTCGTGCTTCATGGTTTTAGGCTTTAGCTACTCATCCTCTTTCGCTTAAAGTCCCTTATTCATTGGTGCCCCCTCTGTAGAATACCCAAAAAAGTGACTTTTAGTACCTATGTTATGTATGATATACCGGAGTGAATAACACACGTTGACGCCAGTCTGAGTCCGATCTTATTGTATTCGCAGTGGCGATTCGAAATGTGTCCACTTCTTCGCTGAGCCTATATATCATAAATAAATGATTAAACAGGTAATTTACCTTCAATGTATACCTTCAATTATACCAGACCTAGGTCTTAGCTGTTTTATGTCATTATATCATTGTTCGTTTTTCATATAATACATTATTATATTACATATATAATTTTTGAGAATATTATTAAGATCTATCGCCAATATCAAATAAAATATTGCATATATTAAAAAAAATATATAATAATCGATGTTTAGTAATTTAATATAAACATGAGAATATTAAAATTAAAATCTCATAAAATGTTTGTATAAATAAAAATTTATGTATATTGTTGAAATATATATACTAGTGTTTTACATTACATAGAATGCAATTAAATTGCAAAACCCAACTATGCTGAAAAAATGATAATATAAGATAAAATTCATGTTTTTGAATTTTGACAAAGATTTTTATTGTATAATATACCTAATACAGTCTAGTTACAAACTGTTTTTAGAGCTTTTAGTACTGTATTACGATCATAGAGGTCGTTCAAAAACTATATTTAAAAAGGAAACTATTAGTGTAATTAATATTTTGATAAAATGATTTACGAGTATATTATGTTTATTTTATACTTGAACAAGTTAACCGAAATAACGATAATGTTATTAGTAAATATATCGAATGATCTCATATTTTATAGATTATACAATATTGTATCTGTGTTTTATCAGGGGATAGATAATTTATATTATCTGGCCAGTTATATTTGAGACATTTTGGTCATTGAAACATTAATTAGTTTAATATCAAAAAAATTTAAGGTACCTAAGTTGAATGTATAATTGAATGTGTGTTGTAGAATTGTATTATTTGAAAAATAATTTTGATCAAAAATCAGTTTATTAAAACGCTGTTATAGAAAAATGGGATGTGAAAATTATTAATAAAATATTTGTCAAACATTTTTAAATATAAATTATATTGAATATGATATAAAAAATTTAGTTTTTGTGAAACAAAACAAAATACATTTCAATATTCTACAATATGTAGCTCAAATATGGCGTATATCATCATTAATATATTTTTAGGCCCTAAGGATAATATTCTATTATCGACATTCTAATTTACAATTATATGGGGGTACCTATCGGCTATTTGTATTAGGCATATAAAATATAAAGAACTGAGTTTTAGTATTGTACAACTATTACAGTAATTAATATTTAGTGATAATAAAATTTAGTTTTAACTTATAACTGATAATGCTAATAATTAATTCGATTACAATATTAAACCTATTATAAAAAAGAGTTAATTTTTCAGTGAGTTTTTTTTTTGCGTTTCAAGCCAATACTGATAAAGAATTAAATATGTAACCATTTATAATTTTATAAAATACAAGGCTCTCGGATGATACAAAATATTATGCAGTTAACCTCCAAAATATGAATATATACAATACATATTGCCGTTTTTATTGTAAATATTGAAGGAATACTGTGTATTATTTATTAAATTTCTAATATATCAAAAATTGGATTACGTATACTTAAACATATACGTTTTAAGAAGGAGAAAAATGGAAATTTATTATTTACACAGAATATATTAAATGTGAATTCCGCTCAAAATTATTTACAGGTAAAAAAAGGTACATTCCGCCCCGAAAAAATCTTTAGATAAAATAATAACACTTATTATTTAACAAGGAGTTCTTAAAGTACTCTGACTCGTGTAGAGAAATATAGCTGGGAGGATGGGCCACGCTCGCTACGCTCTCAAACGTCGCTCCGCTTGGCTTCAATCGAAAATATCCCCCGATTTGCTGTGAAACACCACGTCGAGTTGTTAATAATATTAATTTACAATTTACTAATAGTAGAAGTTTATTTTCACGTTTAGATTCGATAAATTGAGCCATTATATTATGTACAGTCTTGGAACGTTTAACACGTGTGTTTCAAACACAAGTGATTCAAACAATTTATAATTCCTATCTGCTGTTAACTTGTCCAACTATCAGATCCGAAATATTGTAGTAAAAGCCGATAAGAAATTACATGATTGACGATTGCGTACAGTCACGGAATGCTTAGTTTACAAATATTTATTTTTTCTGGGCGGAATTTGCAAGTATCATTTTTACCTGTAAATTTTCCGGACGGAATTAACTACTTACAGATCTTTTTTTTTTTACCTGGTCGTTTCGGGCGGTATTTACAATCACCTATATATTCAGACATAGACTTTCGACTAGATTAAGTTGAAATATATTGTGTTTGAACACGGATAAATTTCGTTTATATAGCCTGTATTTATATTGTGTATAAGATGTAAATACATACATATATATATAGAAGCTTATATAATATTGTATAGGTACAGTTAGTTGAAATTCACTCGCTTTGTCAGGAAAATCGAATTATGTGCCTTTACGTTTTATGTGTGTGTACAAAAAAAAAAAAAAAAAACAACCGTGTAAATGTACACGCTTTTTTATTTACAGTTCAAAGTTTTTATATACTTGTAAGTTGTAACCCATAAACGGTTGAAATGTAATTTATTGCCATCGTGTGTTTCGACAGCCAAAGTGAAAACTATCAATTTAAACTCTTTTCGGAAATACAATATATACACAGTGGTAAAGGGACCTCATAAAAATAAGCAGAGAGGATGTCATTAATTTAAATTTAAAATTAATACTTAAGTATTATATACTTGTAAGTATTAAATTAATACTTATATCTGAAAAAAAATTTTTTATACAGTATCAATCGAAAATTAAATTTATTTTGGTTATAGTACCCTATAGGTAGGTACTTACTCATTATAATAGTAAAAACTGTAAAGTATTACTAAATTAACGCTGTGGCTTCATTATTATAGATAATACTCGAAAAATTTTAAAATTATTTTTGTGAACTTAAAAATATATTTATAGTAATATATTAGAAACATAATAGAAACATCGAAATACTGGTGTTCAAATTTTCAATTAAACTACTGGAAGTGGATATAATAGCTAGCACATTCTTTAGATTTTAAATATTATTCGAATATAATAATATAACCTAACCTTTGGCGTAGCGACTCAGAATAACCAGATCGGCCGAATGGTTCGTTTAGTTCGATGGTATTTTTACAGAATCGCCAAATCTTTTTTTCGATATTTTAATTTATTGTTTAGGTCCATTAGTTATCACAATATGGTTTTAAATTCAAATGTAGCAAATACCTATTTCGATAGTTAGTAAATTATGGGTTTCGGATCGCTGAAACAAGCGAACGGTTAGCAAACAATTTGTGTGATAAATCGCACCAAAATGGTAAGATTTGCTGAATGAAGCGACTCGGTTACTCTGGGTAGCTATACCAAAACACGTCAAAAGCTTTAAATGATATATTTTGATCACAAAATAATATACTTATCTCTATATCGAGGGGATGCATTTATTATTATCATTTTTATTATTATTATTATTTTTTTTTTTTTGACAAAATGAAAGAGATGAAAGAAAAATGGTGAGTGAAAGACATATCCTCCTCCTATATTATCATTTTCACTTTGATCACTGATAATAAAAATATTATACAAAATAACTCTTAGAAGTAGATACAATGTATCATGTATGTACTATGTAATTATTCATATTTTAAGGTTAGGTATTATGATATAATACCCAGTAGGTAATCGTTTTATAAAGATATTAACTATTAAGTCTATAATTCATTTCGAGGTAGTTAATGACATATATTACCTATAAGTACGGGTTGTTTAATACTTTTGGAAAGTTTGATATCGCTAAAACTTTAACAGCAGAAAAAAATAAAATAAAAATATTTTGTTTATATTAATACATATTTTTGGTAACAGTTTGGTAAAAACGTGTAAATATTGAGATTTGTTACATATGTATATATTTGTAGTGGGTATATTTTGTTATTTTCCAAACAACGGTACCTACATATCATATTATGATATATTTTTCATATTAATTTATAAAAGCTTGTAATAATTGTTTTTTTTTTTTTTTTTAATCTCGTTTCATCGAAATTCATTCCTATATGATATATAAGTACTATATTATCCAAAATAGTTTAAATGTTAATATTATAAACGATGTATTATAACATTTAAAAAATGTTTAATGTATTCGATTTTTTTCTCTCTAAAATTCCATATTCATTTCCACATATTTTTGAATTGCGCAGTTTAACATACCGAACGTTATAATATTAAATAATATGACGAACAAAATAAAACCAAAACGTCCGCATTCCTGACTTTTAATAATAATAGCAAAAATGTCTGTTTCAGATTGGACGTATTATAAATTAATATTATAATAATCACGAAAATGCCACTTTTACGCAAAATATTAGTTATTATTGTAATAACTGTAATATCGATAGTACCATGATGAGATAATATCATAAAATGTATTTATTAGCGGTTTTTAATTACATATTTCATCGTGAAATATTTGTACACTACAAAATCCGAATTTATGACCGATTTATTATTTCAATATGAAATGTTTAGAGCAAACGCCTCAAAAATATGTTTACGGATCAGATACTTATTATATACGACTTTAACGTAGATTCAAGGATGTATAACTTCAATATATCGCGCCTTTATTGGTTTGGAATTTAATAAAAATTTTGATTAATTATATAATTTATATTTTGAGGGAAAGGATTAAAGTATTTCTATAAAAAGTAGTTTTTTAGTAGAAAAGTATTTCTAAAGATATCTATCGTGATATTTGATTAAAAATGACTTCTTTATATGTACCATTCATACAATTTAAATTAAGAGCAGTATTTGAAATTTTCCAAAGATCTTTTAATATTTGTTGTTGATTAAAATCAGAGAGATAGATAAAGAGAGAGCGAGAGATTTTACTGAATACAATTATTTTATAGATATATGTAGTTGGATTGAACTTAAACAATATCTTCTTAATTATTAGGATTTTTTTCCTTATATTCTATACAGTTTCTAAGAATATAATATATTAAATAAATTTTAGATGACGTTGGTATTATGCAAATTACGGAAAGTATAAGATATTATATAAAAGGCCAATGATGTATATGAATATGTTTTTATATTGCCAGCAGTGTATCAAATAATCGAGGACTGAGGTGAGAGTTCATTTAATGTATTTAAAAGTATTTTCAGAAAAAATGCACGGTATGAAAAATATTGTTTAAAAAATTAAACCGTTTGATAATTTAAAAAATGTTAAAATTTGTAAACTAATCGTCTAAAATCATACTGAAATGTACTTTTATAGGGCAAAACAATTCTAAATATTCCACTATATATAACTCAAATTAATTTCAAGAGTGTACAGTTAGCTCTTATTATTTTCACTATAATATAAAACACGTACGGAAATTTCAAAATCGTATACCTCAAATTTAGATTTTAAGATGACCCTAATACTTATCTAGCCTATATATTATGATATTATGTTTTTGATATACAGATCCAAAATGGATCGACGGTGTAAATGTAAGTACTATTTTGATTTTGAATGTCTGCTCGAACATTCAATCAGCGAGGAAATGTCATTATTATTATTATTAAACATTCCACTGCATATATGACAACGGCGTTGATATGTATAGGAGTGAGACAAAGTGAATCGTATATTATAATATGATAGTACTTGTGGTGGGAGTAGCAAAAGAGGACTTTATAGACAAAGGTTTTTGTTTCGGTGCTTTACATGGATGCAAAGACCCTAATCCTTTAGCTAGTATCGAGTTATCATTGCATATGTGTGTGTGTGTGTGTATTTTGGATAAAGGTAGAAGTGGTTTGATGTAGAATTGTGTGTGGAAAGTGGTGTGTGTTCAAGAAGGGGATAAGTGTACAGAACTCTGGCTTTTGTTCGAGCCAGTTTAATTACAAACGGGTTGAGATGGTATTCAGACAAGGACTTACGATTGGAAAAGCTAAGCCGCTTTATTCGAACTGGCTATAAGGTTGGGCATTGCCGTCGCCTTTCCTTATCGGCCTCTTGCAGCGTGGCTCTGGTTAATCCGCTTTAAGCCCAGGAACACTCACAGTTGTCGTCGTACTCGGCAGCGTCATTGCATACAATTAGACCCACCGTCCTCTTAAGTTTGAAACGCGAGTGAGTCTGTAAATATACATACTTATGATATAACCTATAAATATATGTGTGTGTGTGTGTGTGTGTGTGTCAATACGAACACAGAATATTTTAAGGACGCCGCCACACACGGGCTTTTTAAGGGATTATATAAAGAAAATGTTGTGCAAATAATAAAATTAAACAATTCCTAGATTTTTAGCTATAGCATGTGTTAAATCACAATAAAAATTACACCAGTTGTTAAAATCACCCAAAAACAGTATGTCAAATATCTTGAAAATGTATTTCAGTATAATCTTGCAACGAGTTTTAGACATACGTTATATTATAGTAACACTTATTGTTCATCAGAATTGTCGTGATCAAATGCGATGTTATACCGTTATCGACGTATAGTAGGTATGACTATATATTATAATACAATTTGTAAATCTAATAAGAATCTTTAGAAGACTAAACTGACTACTGAGCCATATTTTAAAAATGTTGAATATATTTTACTATGTTCAAAAGTGTCCATTCTGATTTAGTCAATAGTCTGTGGATTAACTGTGAATGTAACGATTAGGAATTTAATGCGGCACTCTCATTTTGGTCGTGTTCCTGTCCGAGTGTGTATTTGAACATTCGATGTGAGAGCTGTATATTCCAAGAAAAGTTGTATGCCGATAACGATATAGGTAGGTACTATTTTTCATTATCATTTGTATTTAAAAAAACTTAAACAATATTATATTTTATAAACATTTTGTTTGTGAAATTTGAATTTTTTTTTTCCAATATATTTTTTTAATTAATAGTAAATTGTATTTTATTCCTATTATTGTGTGCATTATATCTAGAGATGGCAAGAAGTAGCAGTAGCAGTGAATTTATCACAGTGATTCCGAAGTAGCAATCACAGACTGCTACTCGATAATGGAAATAATAGTGATTGCTACTCCTACTAACGATATTCTAATAATATATATTAAATATTTGCATGTTTGTGCACAGATATTAGTACCTATATTATACATACCTATTTATATAATAAAAATATATTTAATCATGGGAAGTTATTCTTAAAATTCAAAATTTGTCATGATAACTATAAAATAAAAATAAGTACTACAATAAATATGTTATATTGCAATAATTACTAATTAGAGTCATAATTTAAAAATAATATTGGATTATATTATAATTATTATCAAAAAAAATATAAGTATTATAATAATTGAAATATTTAATTAAAGTAAGGACGTACCTATGTGGACGTAGGTACCTATTCGGTTATAGTACAGTGTTGTTACCTAGCTCATATAATATTAAAATGTATAAAAATGCAAGACACAGCACTTAAAGTATCGTATTCATTAAAATTAAAGATATGCTTTTTAAAATGTTAATTGGAAAGTTTTATCACATTATTTTGTTATATTAACCACGGCCATGTATATTATTACGAATAAATATATCATTAACTTTGTTTTATAAAATATAGTGTCCGAGTATAGTTATTATTATTAAAAAATAAAAACATTATTGAAACACATACAACCAATGAGTTTTAAATAAATGAATAAATAAAAATTATAGTATATAATAAAGTACAATTGAAATGCTATTTAATAAATTAGTACCTACCTAGTTAAAGAGTCCGGGCAAAAGTATAAAATTGTGAAAACGTACCTATCCGGATAAATACTTTTCAGATTATAAGTTGATCTTTTATTGTCAATATAATATTATGTACCTCATTTAAAATTATAAAAGAAAT
>JAIPRL010012885.1:0-11396 GCA_025469235.1 Pemphigus obesinymphae | reverse complement strand
AAGCGGTTTTTAAATTTTCTTAAAAATGTTCTATATAATGTAGAACTCGTAAAAATTTTATATGGGACGTCCTCTTAAGTGGAATGATTATTATTTTTCATTGGATATATGGGCCCTTTGACCAAATAGCGGACCGAATGTCAGTCCGACACTGTAATCGTATGTGTATCGTATCTAATAAAACTCCGTATCGGTAAAGCTTTTTTGTATATATTTGTACGTAATATATTATGTTAACCCGTCACAAAATCATACATTATTCGTTTTATAAAAATAGGGTAAACTGAAAAATTAGTTTGCACACACACACACATATATATATATATAGAAACATACGTGTTTGGATTAAATATAATAATAACCTATGGGAGGTTAAATATCTGACAATTTATTAGTAATCATGCACCGTATTAGATTGGAATCAGAAAATAAACGCCAACACTAGCTCGCGTATTATAATTATTACGCTAATGTGTGTATGATGTACTTACATTATAATCCTGTTATACTAATTGTATTAACTATACCGGAATATAATTTTAAATACATTATGCCTAAATTATCAAATGAAAAAAATTGCGAATCAGCTGAATTAAAAAACGTAACTGCAAGCGGGGGGGGGGGGGGTTAAATAAAACGAATTATTTTAAATTTTAAATCACGATTTTTTTTTTTGTGTTTTATACGTTACTTGTAAATATTTTTCAGAACAATCACAAAATTAACCACAGTATATTATTAGTTCTTTTAATCATTCATTTATAGTTTTAGATATAGGTGTATCAAACTAAAATTAAAATTTTAAAGTGATTAATCGATAATAACTTAAAAGTCGTTCTTATAAAATTTTACAACACGCATTATGGTCTACACTATATTATGGTATATAATATTTCTGTCGAAGTCGTGTGATTGACCTGTTGACTTTTAATCAGATATCAATATTCAATTTACAATATTCTTATTTAGCCAATATTAGAAATTTAAATTTAACTCTATTACTCTTAGAGTAGTTGTACTAATTTATACCCTAGAAAATAAAATATAAATCTGGTATATAATAAAAATTATTATTCTATGTATCTACATGATATGTTAATATTTATAATTTAAAAAATATACATATATCTACCTAAAAAAAAAAAAAAAATGTTTTAATTCTGAGCGTAGCAAGGGAGCTGTGTGCAAGTGGTTGTACAATACTTAATATTTATTTATTATTTTTTTTTTTCTGTAAACAATTTTTCTACCAGAAGGAGTGCTCTGATCTTTACAAGTTGATTCTGTTTCCAATAAAATATTGCATCTAGTTAGTACTATAGGTAAGTTATTTTTCAATTTTTCCAACAGTTTTTAATACCTAAGGAAAAACTACAAAAAAATTAACGAAAAAAAAAACGGAAAAATACGATTTCATAAAATCAAAATTTTCGTAAATTCAAAAATAATGATTTTAAAATATTAAAATTTACACCTTATATAATGTGGTAATAAAATAATATATAATTTAGTATTATATATATTAAATAATTTTATTTTTTTTGCAGTTTTGGGCTATTTATAGGCATTTTAGATTTCAAGATGTTTAAGACCTAAAGAAGTAATTATGGTTTTTAAGACCTAAATATTTTATACAAGATTAAAGTATACGTTACTCAAATTTAATTTAAAAAATTTCGAAAATCCAAGGTCACAAATATTTTTATAGCAATTAAAATTTTTTCACTACAATATAAATTAAAAATTTCGAGATATTTAACTATTTCAGTCCAACTAGTTTGCAAAATGAGAAGACCCGAAACTTTTCAATATAACGTTACTCGTACATTACTTTAACTTTATTTAAAAAATCGACGTGCCAAAATTATTTTAGATACTAATCATAGTGAGAGAGCTAGTATATACGGTTTTACAAAGACGTTTATTGTACGATTTTATTATTATTAAAATTTTTTCAAATTTTGTTTTGTCGGTGCAAACCTTTATAGTTTAATGATGATGCACGAGTTACACAAGCTCTGTTATATTTTCAATCCCACTCCAAAAATATGTACTGAGTGCATTTTATAGAAACTGCGAAAAATACTGGTTTGAACCACCATTTGAATTATTCTGTGGTTTTACATATTATGTCGTGATTTTCAGTCACGAATACCGTTTTATCATGGAGGTAGTATATAAACTATATTATACTGTATACATTCCAATGATTTTTTTTTCAAATGTTATAACTTATCTGAAATCTAAGTTCTTATAATATTATGTTATTATAACTATTATAATTCATAGTATTTTTTGAATGAGTGCCACCAGATATTTACTTCACGAGCCGCTACTGATTATCACTATTATAGATGTATCATGCTTACGACACTGTATGATAATAATCATTTTCTCTCGATGATGGCGCAGTGGCTTATAGGGACCTTGGACGCACGGGGAATGACATTTTATGTTATATGCAACCATATGTTCATTTATAGTAAAAACAGTAGGAAAACGAAACTTGATAAGCTAATCTAATTTTCGTAGAACAAAACATGAAGTATAGGATGGATAGGCATCGTTTTATACTTTTATGGAAATATAAAAATGGCGAGTGGTGAAGACTGCTAGTGATATGTGATGGTGTCGGGTAGTGGGAAGCAGGACCGTTGTCCCAACAGGCTCCAAGTCGTGCTGTTTAAAATGCAATCAAGGTCATAGAGACCGTTAGCCGTAAACCGGGGAAAATTTCAAATGTATGACCATAGAACAGTTACTTTTTAGTTAGAGGCCATTAGTCTAATAAGAATCAAAAATTACGATTCAAGATAACGCGCAGTCAATATACTATCTACCAGCGAAAGCCAGACGAACGGTGTGAATCAGTAAACAATAAATAATTTTATTACGATAATATATCGTTTTTAACGTCCGATACAATGGGATCCCAATAATTGGTACTGTAAAATCTAGTCCAGATCCAGGCCGTAACACAGTGTCGATTCGGTTATGTTCTGTAATTGTATACATTTACCTCCAAACGCCTCTATGTTTCTCTTATCCGTTCTTTACTGTAATACGCATCAATAATTTAGGATACTAAAAGCATTTTACATAACAACCAACTTGATACAATCCAAAATAAAGTCCTTTGCTTTATATGCTACAAATGCAATATAGCTAGAATTCCCCATAGGTACTGGTTACGAAAATATCCTATTTAAGGAATTTTAAAAACGGATTTTTTAAAAAAACGTATGTTTACCGTCCACAACTTTTTTCTCGTTAAACTATTAAATAATGAAACTAATGACTTTTTTCCATTAAACCCGTTAAACTTTCAAGTATCTAATCATAACACCCGCAATAATCATTTATTTTATATTCCCCAGTTCTCACAAAATTACAAGTTAAAATACCTATAATTAATATTTTAATGTCTCATGGCAATAATCTTAATGATCATAATCCATTTAAGTAAATTATTTTCTGTCTTTTTTTTTTATATTAAATTTGTATTTCATTGTTAGTATTATCTTATATATCTATATGTATTTATCTTCATATTATCTTTATGCTACATTGTTTTAAAATTTTAATATTATTTTTTTCCCTATAAAAATAAAAAAAATGTTGTACATAGGCTATTTTTAAAATGCAGATATTGTGGAATCACCAAATACAGAACTGTCGTTAGTGATATACATTTTTTTAAGGGTATTCAAAACTTGACAAGCAAAAAAGAAGTTTTCAACTTTTTTTTTTTTGAGTGGGGGTCATCAAACAATTTTTTAAATAAGTCTCTGGGGTCTTGTATTTTAAGATTTCCCTAGGGTCACAAAAATCGTAACGACCGCCCTGACCAAACAGATCGGTAAAGATGAAGACCATGTTATTTCACATTATGTATGTGAATAGTCATAAAAAATATAGTGATAGATATAGTTTAGATCTAAACAATCGTTTTTAATGCCATTGGAAAATAACAAAATAATGTATTTCAGTGTCACTTTTCTATATAGTATTTTATGTTACTCAATGATCGATAACAATTATTATTTACATAGACTTTTAAAACGTGATTTCTGCACACTATGGTTTTATATAGGTACTTTGTAATGATATTATGAACATTTTTTTTTAAGAAAATAACTGTTGATTGCAATTTTATATATAGTGGACACGTAATATTATATTTTACGTTCTTCTACTCCATGCTTTACGAATACGAATCTCCTTTCGTAGACGGTACTTTTGTTTTCGAAAATATATCATTTGACTGATCGAAATAATCGGAATCGAAATAATGTTTTTGCACGTGTTCGTTTACTCGTTCTCTCTCTCTATATATATATATATATATATTTATATTTGCAGCACGTCGATCCAAATTTCAGAATGAAATACGGCAACGAGTAATGAAGCGAAGTAAGTCAGCGTACGAGATATATCTTAATGCACTGAGCGTTGACATTTTCGAATTACCACCCCTTCACTCTATTTTGCGCGCGCGTTTCCGAGTCCTTTGGCAGGTAGCCTAAACAATTTCGGATAAAACATTTTATCCCTTGGCGCGAGTCCACGGTTTTTGGTGTGAGGCGAAGAGAAGAAAAAAAGCAAAGAAATGCATAGATAGCTGGATAGTGAAAAACAAAAAAAAAAAAGACACACACACCCACACACACACACACACACATGCGGACGGGATTCGGTGCGAGAAAAAAAATGAGAAAACGCGGGATAGGAACGATAGGACGCAAAAAAAAAATCTGTTAACCCCGCGAGTGGAGTCTTATGTGACACTAAAGTAAATTTAATAAGAAAATAATATCGGTGACATACGCGTCTCGCGTCTCTCAACGGTACAGCTGATCGATGGGACACTGAATAACGAGATAAAATCCAATTTCGCGCATATATTATATTGTGTACAGTTTATTTTTTTATTAACTTTATTTGGAGAAAGTAAACTAAACTATATTGTAATTTTGATCCGCGCATTATTTCGGCGAATAATGATCATTTAAATATTACGAAGCTCGAAAATATTGACAAAAGTAAATCAAAAAAAACAAAAAAAATGAACGTCTTTATTTTTAGGATTTATAAGTGGAACTATAGAAATAGAAGTGAAATATCTTAATATTTATTGCCTCACGTTAATTACTTAAAGCTCAGCGTTTCACGTGGTTAATAACATTATAGGTCGTTTATAGGTAATTATAAAATTACATATCCTTTAAACAATACACATATGAGAACTATATTAATAAATGTTCAAAAAATTAAATCTTTAACTTATTATTTAGTACTTATTTATTATTCTAATTTTATATTAGCCACTGTATTATTTACTGGAAATACAATTAACAATAACTATTAAGATTCTTTTTTAGGTAAATGTAATATAAAATCGAATTTTTTTTTATTCCTAAAATATTATGTACCTATCTGAAAAAATAAACTGATATTCGATATTCCTCGCGGTAAAGTTATCGAATATATTTGAAAGATTTTGACAAAGAAAATATTAAATTCAATATCATTGATTTTCGAACGAAATAAGAAAAGTTTTTTTAATAATAAAGTTTTTTTTATACATGTGATTCGTAGTTAATATACCTTAAAGTTCTTTTGTTTATTACTGAATTCGATTTTCGTGTAGATAGGTATGTCTTGTTTATATAAATATTTAGATGTTAAATAATATAATATTTACACTTCTATATAGTATTTAATGCAATAAGGTCAAAAACATTCTAAATAATATTGAAAGATGCAAAATTAAGTTTTAATAATAATAATATTAATATTTGTTACAAAAATATTTGAAATTATCGATTTTTTTTTCAAAACGTGCTATGTGCTCGTTTGAATAAAACGTATTAAGTCCCATGATATGACTATAGAACAGCAGTTTTAATCAAATAACAAATTTTTAAATATTTTAAAAATAAATTGATTTGTTTTATTTTTAAGTGATATAAAGTTATGATGTTCTTTTTTCACTATTAAATTGCAAATTATATTCATTTTTTTAAATATCACATTTTTAAACATTTTTTTTTTTTTTTATATCAAATTATGATGTCTAAAAAAATTATTATATTTTGTGATTTAATAAAGTAAAACAATCATGTTCCAAACTTCATTATTGTCATTATAAATTGCTTGCAAAGATAGCTGCATATCCATGTTCACGTGAAATTAAAACAAATGATACAATGAATACTGTGAAAAAAAGCACCTTTTATTTTTACAAAACGTACTAAGTGACACAGTCTTCACGTTCAGACTTACGACGTGCTGTACTTAGTGTATTTTATTGAGGAGCAATTTATAATTAGGTACTCAAATATAAGCGTACAATAAAAAATATTAAAACTAATTTAAAGTCGAAAACCATTTTTCATTGATTCAAATTTATTAAATTTATCATGTTTTGGATACAATATTGTCATTATTTTTCCATATACAACACAATAGAAAAATCGTCATTTCTGGAAAACAGACAAAAATGACTTAGTACGTTTTGGATTGTGTCCACAAAATCGTGTTATAGAATGCAATTTAGCAGTAGGTGAATAGAAGTTTCGATTTTCTACAACTCACAAAAGATATTTCGCACGAAATTTAAATGAAAATTAATTACAGTATTTAAAGATTACCAAAACTTGGTAGGTATAAAATACTTCATACTTCTAAACGATTATTGTGCTAAAACAACATAATATACCAAAGAAAAAATATACATAAACTGTTTTCTCGTTTTTAATGAGACAAATTATCTTATAGCATTCGATTGACATTGTGACTGTGGTCGCGGCAATGAAATCAAAAATACCTTTAAAATAGTAAGTACATTTAAGCATTTTAAACCAACTGTTTTGAGTTGATTTAATCATGCTATTTGTACTGTAATAATCGTTAAAACAATTTCGTCCAATTCAGACAAACCCATTGCCGTTGATGCACGAACCCTGTAGCAACGACCAATTCAATAAAGACCGAATTCTCTTTATACCCGTCAAACCCCACATAAATTGCAATTTCGAAATAATACTATATGCATGATGTAACTAATTTAGGGAAATTTATAATTTGATGTGATTTTCAAAATGGAATCAAATATATCATTAGTGATTTATGGATTTGTGGCCTGAAACAGTTTAAACAAAAACAATAATATATCGCGGGTTTAGAACCAAAAGGTTTTTACTCGGTACCTATTTCGGAATTATTGTTTAGGTTTGTACAGTCCAAAATTCCTATAATTATATAGATTTTTATCAATTCTGGAACTATATACGCTCATTCCAATTTAAAAAAGAATATTTTGTACGAAAAAGTACTTTCAAAAATTGGTGACACATAGAGATATCTTTGTTAAAAAAATATATTTAATATTACTATTTATATAATATACTTTTGAATATTCAATAGTTTGATTTCACTTAAAATAAACTGTAAATAGCTGCACGTGGGTATACTCTTTACTATCACATTTTATCCATTAGTGTTTTTACACTTTTGCGTACACGTATTTTTACCACTGGAAATCGTTAGTGTTGTGTCCTCTTAAAAGGACGTGATACGGACGTTTTGCTGTCTCCATATTCTAACCAATCGATCATAATATACGAAATTTACGTTCAGCATTTTTACCACAACTTTGTTATTTTTAGTATTGGAGTAAATTGACCTATTACGAAATTTATATACGAGATCATTATATATGCTGTAGCATCGTTTTTTTTCTTAAATTCTAAATAAAAATATATTAATATAAATTAAAATTAGTTAAGTATATAATCTCTTTTCGAAATTAAAATTTCAGAATAACGACTACACCATAGATTATGATTTCGTTTATAAATGTATTAATAGGGTTATTTACTCTAATGTTATAAATAACAAAGTTGTGATGGAAATTCAGAACGGAAATTTAGTATTTTATCAATTGGTTAGACGGAAACAGCAAAAATGGGTATCACGTCTTCTTAAGAGGATGCCACATCAAAATTTTCAGTAGTGAAAATCAGTGAAAATAAACGAAATGACCTCTTAGAGTTCAAATGCCTATAATTACTTTATAGAAAAAAGTATTTTGGAAACGATTTTAGAAGGAGTTTTCATAATATTAATTAACAATGAATTACTGCAGTGATTTAAAAACTAAGAAAAAGGATTTTTATACATTCGATATTATTCTATATAATAAGATAATAATAAAAAAAATAACTCGAGAAATAGTATCCGAAATGTTGTCTATTATATATTTTATAATATGAGTTTTAACTCTATGATTATTTTAAAAAGCTTTTTATTTGTTTTTCGTAAATTTATTTTTGAACGAATATCGTGATTACCCAACAATAAAAAGTGATACGGATACGGGACAATATTTAAATTGTGAGATTTCGTAGAAAAATTGTTATACAAAACCCCTTAAAAATGGCCACGCTGATTTTCTTTTATTATTAAAATATAATTGCGCATAATACACAAACTATACATTTTTATATAATTTTGGAGTAAGATCACCTATTATACAATGTATAGACAACAATAATTTAAAGACAGAATTGAAATGAAATGAAGAACATTAAGATTTTAGAACCAGCTATTGCACTAAAAATAAAAAATCATAAACCTAAAATTGTAATTATTTTAAAAACCTTCAAGGTATTCGAAATTTTATATTACTTCCACAAAAGTAAAAGGTTTTTTTCGGTTCTTAACCTCAATAGATTCATATTTTTTTCAAATTATAATTTTCTTCTGAACTTAAACCCCATACTATACGTAATTTAAGAATGTTGTTTATGCAGTTTTATACAAATAAATTTAATAAAAAATTCAAAATGATGTAATATTGTAATGTATGACATTAAAATACTTTATTTATTTTATATACTTAAAAATTAGTAATTATATTGCGGAATATAAGAATAAGTACTTCAATAAAATTACATTATAATGTAAAAAATTAATAAATATATAATTAGACAAGGATGCTGATCGTTAAAATAATATTTAATTATTAATTTTGTTTTATACACGTATTTTAAGGTCAGGGTTAGTTTTTTTAATATAATTATAATTATCACGTTAGTTAAAATTCTAAAGATATTGAAGTATAATGTTTATTTTATTTATTTTTATATGGAATCTATTTAAAAGCTATTTCTAACATAAAACCTTATTTAATTATTTTAAAAGAACCGAAATCATAAAATATTATATTTTTACAAATTTGGAACTGAAAAAACTTTAAAGTACCAACAACTATTTCAGAGATTTCTGTTTCATTGGGATATTTTACAATTTTCTAATTATTTATCTCATCATTCTAATATGAAGAGTATAAATAAAATAATTTTTTCATCAATTTTGAAATCATTGTAACTTGTTAGATTTTTAGCGAAGTCAAGTATTTACCGATATTGATTTTAACATGATATTTATGTCTACTCTTTTCATATCTGTATATATTCTTTCGGGTAGAACGAGTCGAGCAGCAGTTTTGGAGCAAAGATTTTCTTTAATGAATAAAAATTTTTAAAATTGATATTAGTAACCCGCACCAACCAGTACCGCAACGAATTATAAAGACAGACGGACGGAAATAATTCAGATATATAAAATGTCTAAACTTATGTTTAGAAATTTAAAACTACCTTTTATAAGGAAAATATTATATAAATGTTGGAGACATAACAAAATAACGAATACAATATTAAAAATATCTATATTTTATTATTAGGTATATTTATACACAGAACTTCGCTCAAAATCATGTCTTGAATGTAACAATTTATTTTTTTTTCCAAGTTTAAAATAACAATAAATTAATTATCCTATTCGATGAACAAATAAAGTACGATATGGACCAACTTCTGTCAACTGTATCTAGACAACTTGTTTTTAAGTAAACATCTATATACGTGCGCTAGGTACCTAAAATTCGAGGGATATATGGTAATTCCGTATAAATACGAAAAAGAGTCATGTTAGCTAATGTTACTTTACTGTATTTTTGTAGTTATACTTCTTTACGGAGATTATATTATGGCAGAACTTTCAGTTTAAAACAATAATTAACACTGCAAAAGTGCTAAAAATCACTTTTTTTTTTCTTATCCTCTAAGCTTAAAAAACATTTCTTTTTTTTTTAATTAAACGAAATTGTATTAAATTTCTGTCGACGACTCACTGTCGCATTCCGTGCAAACATCATTCAATATAATCAATTTTCGACACAAACGTACTTAACGAAAAATATGATGATATACGTACCTACGTACTTATTTTTATAGGACAGTTCTTAATTGTTTTGTTTATGTACTATTATCTAAAATGATTGTTCTACAACGAAATATACCTACTGATTTTCGTCATCTTCGAATTTTGAACAATTTTGCAAATATTTGTCAAAATGACTCGTTACGATTGTATTAATAGGTACTCACATTCATGATAATTACACATTCATTTCTATTAATTTATTTATCTATTTACCTTAAATTTTGAATTTAATTAAAACATATTACAATTATTACAATTATTGTACATTGTGGTAGCAGGTGTTATAAGTAAGTAACTAAAATATTTAAAAAATAAAATTATTTATTTATTTAAATTATTATAATTTTATTTACATTTCACTAAATTATTATTTATTAAAATAAATGCGTTCTTCTTTGTATTATATTTACGGTATATCGCGTATTGACAGTCATCAGCGGTAAAGGTATACCTATCGAATTCCATGAAAAAAAAAAAAATTCAAATATTGTAACGTCTTCTCGTATACAGAGTATAATTCATATTTAATATTGCCTATATATATATATGGCAACCACTTCAAATTTTACACAATTCATAGTTTATTTGGAAACGGTATATATGTATATAGCCCAGGGAGTGGTCATGGGCATAAAAATGTGAATGAGGAAAACTGCTAAATACATGTATGACCATGTGTAAAAAAAAAAACCTCTATAAAAATATTCTATTTTATTTTCTACCTCGATTATTTGTTATTAGGATCCGCTCGCAGCCATGGAAATGCACTCTCGAATTCACTCTCAATTTTCGTACGCAAATTTAACTCGTAACTCAATTTTACGTGTTTGTCACATTTCCAGTTTTGAATCATTATTTTGTGTATTTACCTAATGTGTTACGTTTAAAATATCTTCCGTAAGTTTTTAAATTATATTCAATTGTAACGTGTATGGAGGGTATGGGTATGGAGAAAGAGATGAGGCTGGAGAAAAATTACTTGACTTTGCATCAGCGTATGAATTAGCAATTGTAAACACTTATTTTAGGAAGAGGGAAGAGCATTATATAACTTATAAGAGTGGAGGGAACAAATCACAAATTGATTATTTTATGTGGAAGAG